>SJYT01001929.1:59301-99917 GCA_006410635.1 Cephalophus harveyi
GAAACTCCAGTACTTTGGCCACCTCATGCGAAGAGTTGACTCATTGGAAAAGACTCTGATGCTGGGAGGGATTGGGGGCAGGAGGAGAAGGGGACGACCGAGGATGAGATGGCTGGATGGCATCACTGACTCGATGGACGTGAGTCTGAGTAAACTCCAGGAGTTGGTGATAGACAGGGAGGCCTGACGTGCTGTGAATTGTGGGGTCGCAAAGAGTTGGACACAACTGAGCAACTGAACTGAACTGAACTGAACTGAATGATATTAAACATTGGTGAAAATGCAGAACAATGGGAACTCATATTTTTCTGGTGGGAGTATACATTTGTATGATCACTTTGCAAAATAGTTTGTCATTACTTTATAAAAATGAAGGTATCAATACTCAATTATCTAACAAAATTAAGTATGTGTATCCAAGAAGAATTCATGTACTGTATACCAGGATATATACCCAAAACATGTACCTGGAAGCAATCCCAATTTTATTCTTAATAGTAGGGTAGATAAATAAATTTCAGAAATGATCAACAACTCCATGCAAAAATGCCAATAAGTCTCAAAAATATAATATTGAATGAAAGAAGCAAAAAATACATGCAGTATTGTTCTATATAAATACATTTCAAAGAGAATCAAAACTAAGTTATATTGTTCAGACTGGACAGTAAAAAGCAAAGAAAACATTAAAAAAAAACTCAAGATGATGGTTAATTCAAGAAGTAGCTCATGATTACACTGATGTCTGTTCTACTATGAGCTGTTAAAGTGTATCTGTATATTCATGCACTTTTCAGCATATAACATATTTTTTAGGTAATAAAAATTTTATTATATATGATAATTGCATACAACATTATACATACAACAGAAGTGTGTAAAAGAGAAACAATGATCAATTTAAATAATAATATATTAGCACCCAAGTTAAAATTAAGAACACTCTGGAGAAGAGTAAACATCAATACAAAATGATAAGAAGAAATTCAATACCAGAACAAAGAAGAGCCATTATTGAAAATTAAAATATTATAATGTCTTAAATATCACTCCATAGCAGAGATCTGACATTTTAAAAGACTATAATAAATTAACAGGTATTTTGTGGGTTTAGTCTTAAGTGACAATAATTTCTCTTTGGTTCAACTTCAAATTCTAACTCTTACAGATATCCTTTAGAACAAAATAAATCAGGTCAAAGGACAAGCAATTCCTGTGAGGAGATAGTTCAACTATGACCTGAAAATGAGAAATGAGCCTATTGAAGAGCATTCCAGGCTGAGGGGACAGAAAATGGGAAGGTCCAGAGTGCAGAAGGCCCTAACTCATTCCAAAAACCAAAAGAAGACAGACAATCTTGGCAGAAACATAACGGTGTTTACTGAAGGAAGGCTATCTGAAGAGCAAGGGTGGGAGAAGAGAGATTTCGGAAGGCTGGATTTTACTAAAATGTTACTCAAACCTCTACTGTGTTCCATCAACTCTGATAACTGCTCTCTCATCCTCCCCTCTACACACATAGTTTTGAGATGAACAGTTTTGCAGTCATCGGGGGAAAGTAGTGTAATTCCATAGAGATTTGGCGGCTCTAATTTCTGTGTTTCTATAAATCTCATAAATAGTAAACTAGAACTGAAAAGAGGGAAAGGAATGGAACTAGCCAGAGTAAATAAAAGTCCTTTCCCTTGATTCTGTGTTTCATACTGAACACCTGACAAACTGTTCATGGGCTTCAGTGTTCCCATAGATACAAATCCTAGGACTACTGAGAGGGTAAGTGGTTTCCAGAATTTAAGCTTCCCCTTTCCCACTGCAATGTTTGTAGACTTTCGAATAAAATGTTTAGGATTCAAGGCAGTGATTTCCAAATGGGAGCAGACAGGTTTTCAAGGTGTGATCTACTTACCCTCTTTATTGCAAGAAAATGTCTGAGTCTTTATACTTACCTGAGTTAATAAATTTTGTTCTTGTTGACAGGAAAAATAATAGCTTTGAAGTAAATAAGCACACTGTGCTTTAAAAGTCCACTCCGTTTCCCTGCTTCATTCTTATACACAATACACACATTATTTCAGATACACATTTAGAAAGACAGATATATACCTGGTGCTTTAAAATAAATTATACATTTTCTGGTGCCAGAGCACGCAGATGGTCCATTTACCACTTCAGGAGACTTGCCACTGTTTTTGAAGCAGTAAAACTTTCTTTTTTCTCACCTTTTTTTTTAACTTCCTATTCTCTTTCATGATATTCACTAATACTATGAAATTCTCCAGACATTTGAGAAGCCATTAAAAAGTGGAGAAAACTTCGGTTCTCTATAGACTGTGGATCTAATATTTGTTTTTAAACCAAATAGGTGTGTTGAAAAAGGAGGTACAGGGATTTACACTTGTATAGTAACATGGCCTTGGGTTGAAAGGCAGGCACACCAGTGTCAAATCACTTCAAATAGTCACTTGTACATATGAGGAACTCAAGGCCTGTTGGTTAGTTGATCGATTAATGTACCAAATGCAGCTTGCTTCCTTTGTCTGGACCCCAGGAGCTCTATGGAAATTAGGAAGGGATGAAGAATACTGGAGACTCTTACATCGTATGGGAAACAATCATCCCATAAGGAATATTGAAAGTCACATTTTGTGAAACTCTTTGAAAAGAAGTAATTTAAGATCCCCTTCTAGGATCCCACATATTCTTTCAAACTGATTGTATAAAATATTTAATAATGCTTCATTAGAAATTTGTGTAGACTATAAAGCCTGAGTATAGCTATATTCATGAGCAGATAGAAACGTCAGTCACTCTACTACACAATTCCAAAAGATTACAGAAAAAAACACAGAAAGATACTTATACTTTAAAGAAATAATACTTTATAAATATCTACTTAGCAACAATTGTTTTCCAATCATAGTCTGGGTACTAGTGATACCACACCAAATAAAGCATACATAAAATGGGCTTTCATAGAGTAAGACGAGAGAAAGTGATGTCACTCAGTGTGTCTGACTCTTCGCGACCCCATGGACTGTAGCCCTCCAGGCTCCTCCATCCATGGAATTCTCCAGGCAAGAATACTAAAGAGGGTTGCCATTTCCTTCTCCAGGGGGATCTTCCCAACCCAGGAATCGAACCTGGGTCTCCCGCATTGCAAACAGACGCTTTACCATCTGAACCACACTGAGGACTTTTCATAGAGTAAGACTGGTAATAAAAAAGTAAGAAGAGAGTTCCAAACAGGGATTAGAGAGATGGAATTATGCCAAGGATAAGGTAGTGAGGTCAGAGCAATTTTCTTGTTTTCAATAACATTTTGTTTCATATGTTAATATTGAGAATTAGAATTGTAAATTGTCAATTCATTATTAAAGGAATAAAGATTAAATAAGTCATCAGGGCTAAAGAAATTGGTGCAAAATTTTAATTAAACATTTTAATGAATAAAAACTGATGCTTTTGAATTGTGGTGATGGAAAAGACTCTTGAGAGTCCCTTGGACTGCAAGGAAATCAAATCAGTGAATCTTAAAGGAAATCAACTTGAATATTCATTGGAAGGACTGATGCTGAAGGTGAAACTCCAATACTTTGGTCACCTGATGCGAAGAGCCGACTCACTGGAAAAGACCCTGATGCTGGGAAAGACTGAAGTCAAAATGAGAAGTGGGTGGCAGAGTATGAGATGATTAGACATGAATTTGAGCAAACTCTGGAGATAATGAAGGACAGGGGAGCCTGGTGTGGTGCAGTCCATCAGGTGGCAAAGAGTTAGACAAGACTTAGTGACTGAACAACAACAAAATGGAAATCAGGACTTTCTTCACTGATTCTCGGCTATAATTATTCAATCTCTCATGTTTATTGTTGCTGAAACAGAAAACAAAGGAAAGGGCAAAGAAAAGATGGAAGGATGAATTGATAGGTTGGTTGGATGAGTTGTGATATTGTCAAACTAGAGTGAATTATACTGATGGTATGGAAAATTTTCAAATATCTAAGTATCCACTAAAAATAATTCTCTCATGTTGGTTCATTATGTGATTGAGTTCCATAATGGATGGTAATTTAGTGATTTTCCAAATCTATATACTATAGAATTCTACTCAGCTATTAAAAAAAAAAAAAAAAGAACGAAATAGTGCCATTTGCAGCAGCATGGATGGACCGAGAGATTATCATACTAGGTGAAGCAAGTCAGAAAAAGAGAGACAAATACCATATGATATCACTTACATGCGGAACTAAATTATGACAGAAATGAACTCATCTATGAAACAGAAACAGACTCATCAGTTCAGTTCAGTTCAGTTGTTCAGTCGTGTCTGACTCTTTGTGACCCCATGGACTGCAGCATGCCAGGCTTCCCTGTCCATCACCAACTCCCAGAGCCTACTCAAACTCATGTCCACCGTGTTGGTGATGCCATCCAACCATTTCATCCCCTGTCATCCCCTTCTCCTCCCGCCTTCAATCTTTCCCAGCATCAGAGTCTTTTCCAATGAGTCAGTTCTTCACATCAGATGGCCAAAGTATTGGAGTTTCACTTCAGCATCAGTCCTTCCAATGAATGTTCAGGACTGATTTCCTTTAGGACTGACTGGTTGGATCTCCTTGTAGTTCAAGGGACTCTCAAGAGTCTTCTCCAACACCACAGTTCAAAAGCATCAATTCTTTGGCACTCAGCTTTCTTCACAGTCCAACTCTCAAACATCTACATACCTACTGGAAAAGCCATAGCTTTGACTAGACAGGCCTTTGTTGGCAAAGTAATGTCTCTGCTTTTTAATATGCTGTCTAGGTTGGTCATAGATTTTCTTCCAAGGACCAAGTGTCTTTTAATTTCATGGCTGCAGTCACCATCTGCAGTGATTTTGGAGCCCCAAAAATAAAGTCTGACACTGTTTCCACTGTTTCCCCATCTATTTCCCATGAAGTGATGGGACCAGATGCCATGATCTTCGTTTTCTGAATGTTGAGCTTTAAGCCAACTTTTTCACTCTCCTCTTTCACTTTCATCAAGAGGCTCTTTGGATCTTCTTCACTTTCTGCCATAAGGGTGGTGTCATCTGCATATCTAAGGTTATTGATATTTCTCCCAGCAATCTTGATTCCAACTTGTGCTTCATCCAGTCCAGCATTTCTCATGATGTACTCTGCATATAAGTTAAATAAACAGGATGACAATATACAGCCTTGATGTACTGCTTTCCCGATTTGGAACCAGTCTTTTGTACCACATCCAGTTCTAACTATTGCTTCTTGACCTGTATACAGATTTCTCAGGAGGCAGATCAGGTGGTCTGGTATTCCCATCTCTTTCAGAATTTCCTAAAGTTTGTTGTGATCCACACAGTCAAAGGCTTTGGCATAGTTAATGAAGCAGAAGTAGATATTTTTCTGGAACTCTCTTGCTCTTTCGATGATCCAGCAGATGTTGGCAATTTGATCTCTGGTTCCTCTGTCTTTTCTAAATCCAGCTTTAACATCTGGAAGTTCACAGTTTATGTACTGTTGAAGCCTGGCTTGGAGAATTTTGAGCATTACTTTGCTGTGTGTGAGATGAGTGCAATTGTGCAGTAGTTTGAGCATTATTTGGCATTTTCTTTCTTTAGGATTGGAATGAAAACTGACTTATCCAGTCCTGTGCTGAGTTTTCTGGATTTATAGACATAGAGAATAGACTTGTGGTTGCCAAGAGAGAGGGTGGGTGGAGGAGATAGAGTAGGAGTTTGAGATTAGCAGATGCAAACTGGTATATATAGGATGGATAAACAAAAAAGTCCTATGGGATCGCACAGAGAACCAGATTCAACAACCTGTGATAGAAGAAGCAAGAGAGTCAGCAGTCCTTATCCATGCCTCACCCTTGGCAGAAAAACATGGACTGGTGAACTTCAAAAAAATCAGAGCTGGATTTTGTGTAGTAATGGGTGAAGCATTTTAAGATGTATTGACTGAGTTTGTAAGATACATAGAGATTTATATGTGTAAATTTATGTTTGTATGATAATCTTTAAGCTTTATATTTAGCTTTTAATACCCTTATATTTTCATAATTCAGTCCATACATACATTGTTTTATCCTATTTTTAAAATGTTTAAAAGAGAAAATAAAAATTCATGTGATAAACCAAAATGGAAAAAAACATGAAAAAGAAATATATATATATATGTGTGTGTGTGTATATGTGTGTTTATATATATATTTATATATTTAAAGATCTGAATCAGTTTGTCATACAGCAGCAACTAACATAATACTGTAAATCAACTATACTTCAATAAAATAAATTTTTTAAAAATAAATGAAGTTTCAAATTCAGTTAGTCACATTAGCCACACTTCAAGTGTTCAGTAGCCGCATGTGGCTACTGGCTGGCCAGTCTTGGGCAGCACAGAAGTTCATTTTCCATCATCTCAAAATGTTCCCTTGAACAGTGCTGCGCAACCTTCCTAGGAGGCTCTGCTCCCAACTTGAGGAGCAGAGAGAAAATGAGACTGCAACAAATCCTCTGGATTAAAAAAACATTATATTTGTTTCTCTATAATTCCTGGAAGCTTTCAGTACTCATTCCCAAATGGGAACTATGTTAAATTTCTCCCTTTTCTATTTCACTTAGTGTTTGGTTAAGATCCCCTGAAGGAGGGCATGGCAACCCACCCCAGTATTCTTGCCTGGAGAATCCCACGGACAGAGGAGCCTGGTGAGCTACAGTCCATAGGGTCGCAGAGAATCGGACACGACTGTATTGACTTAGCATATACTCATTGCTCAATCCTACTCCCTTAAGCTTTGCATCAGTCTTTACCACTTCCCCTGAGCCAGTTTCTATACAATGAGTCCAGATTTTGTTACATTTTTTCATCATAACAATATGCTTGTTTTTCCTATTTGGAAAGGATCTTCCCTTGACATCCAGAATGCTGCTATCCAAAGGAAAAAGAAGGAAGTGGGCACTTAGTAGAATTCATTAAGCCACTCTAGAGCAAACATTTTGTAGTCATTTTCCTCTCTGCCAACCACATCAACCCTCAAACAACAAGTACTTAATTGAGCTATCTCAGCCTAATAAGAGATAAATTCATGATTACATGAAAGTCAAACTTCTCCTTTATGTTTCTTGACCTCAACATGAATAAAATGTTGTAACTTAAATTTCAGATTGTTCTTACAGCCAAGGGTTTCTCTTATCCAAATATACCTTTAGGAACCAGTAGAATGGACTTGCTGATAAATGTTTCAACACCATGCTTTATTAAAGCAAGTTATTTCTGTTGTTTACTGTGGGGTTAGACCATGATGAAAAGGAGATCTTCAACCATACATTTTTTTGTGCAAATTCTTTACCTTTGTGTTTACGAAAGAAAGTGAAGATCTTACTTGGCTATTTGTCACCATGCCCTAGTAGCTAACAATGTACACTGCCAACTGCTGATGGTTTCACTTCCTAATTAACTTTCCTAGAAACATAAGAACCATCTAAATGAAAAAATAAAAATAAAAAAAGCCCTTTCCCCTTGAACCTTCCTCCATCCCACTCAGCTGAGTCCCAATGGGATGATAAGCACAGTACTGAACTATAAAGTCCTCCAGTGTGATTGGAGAGAAAGTCATCTGAGAAGGCGTTCTGCAAGACATATTTGTTATCTGCTTTATTTAGAACCTATTTAAGGATTACAGCATCAAAGCAGTCCTGCTCGAAACCCACACGCAAATGTTGAAGGCATTCGCAAACGTATTTATTCACTTTATTCCCAAAATGAGATTCATTTTCACTTAATCACTAACAATATCTCCCAGTCCTTGGCTGAGTGACTCCAGATCACACATGCTCACAACATCACAATATATTAGTAATGCTGAACCTAAAATAGAATCATTATTAGAAGAATTAAAATTTTCTTTTAAATCCTTGTTTCATTTAGGTGTTTGTAACAAAATCCACCCCACTAAAGAATCAAATAACTACTCAAGTGTACTACAGTCATTTCACTACTGTCTATTTTAATTGCTAGAAATATTTTGGCAAAATTTTGGGGTATGTTTGTAAAAAGTGTATTACTGCAGTCATTTTATATAATTTCTCATAGATGCAAGGATTATTTTGTTCATTTTACAAGAAAAGGAAATAAGGAACTTGAAGGTTAAGTCACCAACCTCAAGTTGCACAATCTGTCAACTATGAATGAAACCAAAGACTCTCCTGTCTGAGTCACATGTGTTTTAAAGGAAGTAGCCCTCACACTTTAGGATACTCTACTCACCTTAGAGAAGAAATGAGGATAGTTTCTCAGGCAGCAAGTTCTTATTCATTAAGAATCTTCTGATGTCTTTGCAATACTTTCATAATAACTAGAACTGGTGAGAGAAGAGTGACTGTAACACCCCTGGCATTCCTGAATGCATGATTCGGACTTTACTTTCTGGTATGACCACTTATTTCCGTACGTCTCGCTGCTCCAGAAAGCATAAGCTCAGTCACGAAGATTTCTGCCTTGTTTATAGACCATTTAAAAGGATCATTTTTGAGTAGCTATGTCAAGATACAGTTCTAGTTCTATGATATCCCCACTCAATTGGGACTGTCCAAATCGCCACTTATTACATATTTATCTGCTTTTCACTACTAAAAATCATTTTGCCTACAATATGAAAAATCTAGTTATCCCTACTAGTTCTTTCCAATAACGTATAATAACTAAGAGAGAACAGTGGCTGAGGACACAATTTGGCAGAAGAAGACACTTGGAAGATGAGCAGTGTAGATCCGAGTAGGGAGTTACTTTCAATGAATCTTCGTGCCACTTGGTCACAGGGAAAAGCCCAGCTGAAATCTAGCAGAATGTTTACCCCTCCCATGACTCAAGTGTGGGGAAAGCATGGCCATCTTGGCGAAGCACTCGGGGAACAGTAGCTGAATTTGCACACAGAGCCTTCCCTGAGCTAGGTTTCCTTTGGCCGTTACTTTTCTATTGATTTAGAAATTTAAAGGCAAAAATTAAGTTAGTTCACTCAGAAAACCCAAGGAGGACATTCCAAACTTGAAGTCAAATGTACATGGTTCTCTTCCTTGAAGGATATTTAGGAAGGCCGGTTGGGTCTAAGTGCTGCTCTGCTTACTATTCAAAACACAGCAACCATTTGTTCAGTGGAAGAGGCAGTGACACCAATAATTCATAATCCTCATAGAAACAATCTGCTCATTTGCCAGGTCGGTTTAAATTGACTGTGACCAAGGGGGAAAAAAGGACTTTCAAGAGTGTGAAGAAAAACCAGCCTTGATGCAGATGAGAATCTGAACAATTATTTATCTAAACATCCTCATGCAGAAGAGAGGCACTGCTTTCTAACTTGAAGCCTTTAGCCTAGCTAAATATCTAAGGAAATATCAAATCTCACCAGAGCCATATTTCACTCTAACCTACACACTGCCAAGATGTAAGGAGATAACTATGTGTAAAATGGCTGTGCAGGACTTTAACAGAGAAGCAAAAGGAAAGGAAGATGAAAGAACTTAAAATTGTGTGGCTGATTAAACAACAGCCAAAATAAAGTTTGCCTTCCAAAGTCAACTAAGTACAAACTCTACCTTCCTGCATGAAAGGGCACTTTGGACCATACATTTCACACTCAGATGTCACTTCCTGCAGATCTTAAGCAGGTGAGGGAAGTAATTAAGAGGGAGTGACGTTCACTTATCTCAATCTTGAACACAGTAGGGGAAGGGAGGCAGCAGAAAGGAGATGCCTCTTTTTGGTTCTGGGAGCTGTGGTAGAATTGGGTGTAACAGGCACCAGGGATAGATTAGGTTGGTGAAAGGGAGCTGGTGCTAGGAGGCGAGGTGCCCTGAGGCATGGGGAGCTGATCATTAGTCCCATAATGGACGTGCACTTGAGAGAGCTTGAGAACCTTCAAAAGAACATACAAATCTTAAATGCAAAGATAAACTTGAATTTAAAGCCAGTGGGGTGGCTGGAAGGAATCAACATGGAAGGAATCAGGTACCAGATAATTCTACCTGAATGTTTTGTTCCCATGTCAGTGGTGTTCTATGAACCCAATATAGGATCTACAACTCCTGCTATGAAGAACAAACTAATAACTGATAATCAGCTTACCTAATTAAGAAACAATGCTTTCAGCCAAAGGTGGGAGATAGAAGAGAGGTAAAATCAAAATAGTTGTTTCTGAGGTCAAGCAAAAATTTCATATGCTAATATACATTGTTAAAGTTCATAACTTTTTTTTTTTTTCAGAACAACACAGACATAACATACATAAATTAGCATCAGTATCTCCACTTACTGGGAAATAAAAAGTTACATACAAATCATGATAAAGTAGAAGAAAGGCAAGAATGTTAGGAGATTGCTTTTAGAACTTTTCAAGATACAGATATGAATATCTGCCTTCCAATAAAATTTAGAAATTATTTTTATAAAAAGAACTCCATGTGATGAAATGTCAGTGGATTCTGGGTGGGGAAGATCCCCTGGAGAAGGCATGGCAACCCACTCCAGTATTCTTGCCTGGAGAATTCCATGGACAGAAGAGCCTGGCGGGCTACAGTCCATGGGATGGCAAAGAATCAGACACAACTGAGCAACTGACACTTTTAACGTAGAGAGACTTTTATTATACTCTGTTAAGAGAAGTTATAAAGCATTTAAAGCATTCAAAAATGTTTGAACAAGGCTTTAACCATTTTTTAGATCTTCAGTTCAGTTCAGTCGCTCAGTCGTATCTGACTCTGTGACCCCATGAATCGCAGCACGCCAGGCCTCCCTGTCCATCACCAACTCCCGGAGTTCACTCAGACCCACATCCATAGAGTCAGTGATGCCATCCAACCATCTCATCCTCGGTGGTCCCCTTCTCCTCCTGCCCCCAATCCCTCCCAGCATCAGAGTCTTTTCCAATGAATCAACTCTTCGCATGAGGTGGCCAAAGTACTGGAGTTTCACCTTCAGCATCATTCCCTCCAAAGAAATCCCAGGGCTGATCTCCTTCAGAATGGACTGGTTGGATCTCCTTGCAGTCCAAGGGACTCTCAAGAGTCTTCTCCAACACCATAGTTCAAAAGCATCAATTCTTCGGCACTCAGCCTTCTTCACAGTCCAACTCTCACATCCATACATGACCACTGGGAAAATCATAGCCTTGACTAGATGGACCTTAGTCAGCAAAGTAATGTCTCTGCTTTTGAATATGCTATCTAGGTTGGTCATAACTTTTCTTCCAAGGAGTAAGCGTCTTTTGATTTCATGGCTGCAGTCACCATCTGCAGTGATTTTGGAGCCCCCAAAAATAAAGTCTTAGCTTTATATATAAATGGCATCATTTAAATTTTTTTTTCCTCCATTTGAAATAATTGCACTTGTCTGCTCATGGCACCCCACTCCAGTACTCTTGCCTGGAGAATCTCATGGACGGAGGAGCCTGGTAGGCTGCAGTCCATGGAGTCGCTGGGAGTTGGACAGGACTGAGCGACTTCACTTTCACTTTTCACTTTCATGCATTGGAGAAGAAAATGGCAACCCACTCCAGTGATTCTGAATGTTGAGCTTTAAACCAACTTTTTCACTCTCCTCTTTCACTTTCATCAAGAGACTTTTTAGTTCCTCTTCACTTTCTGCCATAAGGGTGGTTGTCCAATGAATAAATAAAATTGAAAGAACAAGGCATGATGTAAAAATACTAAAATAACTGAAAGCAGATCATACGGATAGATGGCAGGTAGGTAGACCGGTAGGTGTTTATGTAGATAGGTATGCCAGTAGATGGATGGATGGGTAGATAGATAAATATATAGGTGGAAGGATATTCCTCACTAGTGACCTTTAGAGAAATTTGTTATAACAATGATTACCCCTCTCTCATTTTTACAGAGATTGATCCAGATTTTAGCAAGTTATTCCTTTCCTATCTGAGAAAGGTATACATTGCAAAGGAAATTTGAATAATACCTTATTCAAAATAGCTTTCATATTTTCCCTGAGCTGTCACTTTCCTGATGAGGCCAAATTTTGTGTAAAAAAAAATCATGCATGCCCACAAAACCTTCATGTAAGTTTCGGATACTTATAGGCTTTATATTAATATCTCCTTCTTTGGAGGTGAACTTTATATGTATACTTCATGAAGAAAATTTAGAGACTTTATTGTTTTGTTCTTCTGGATGCTTGTCTTTACTCAGGGTGTGCTGGCCATTATCTCTTTGACAGAGGGTGTAGTTGGTGTTGATTTATCTGAAGCCTGTGCAGGATATGAGTCAGGGCTTCCTCTCTGTTATATCTGTCAATGTCCTGTTGGGTGTGAAGTCTGCCCCCCAGTTATTGGATAATAAGCTCTGAGGGTCAGGTTCCACCAGGTTTTGTTACCCATGAGTGTGCACTTTGCCCCAAAAGAAGGATTGGTAATGCAGGTAAGGCCTGTGTTCTCACCCAGGATCTGTGAATCATTTCTGTATGAGTTCATGGTTCTGCTCATAAGCAGTCCCCATCACAAACATTTCTCTTATATTCATCACAGATCTAGTTAGTGCAAAGCTGTTGTGTTTAGTAGTCTGGGCCTAGAGATGGTGGTTTGGAGTTGTGGCTATGCAAGAATTGAGGCAACTGCACAGCTGCCTGAGATCTCGGCTGCCTCTGTGGCAATCTTCTCCCAGGACCTGTCTGCCCCAGATTTAGCAAGCTTCAGTGTGGAGTGAGCAGAACTGGAGCACTCTCACTGGGAGACAAACCACTGTGTACTTCTGAGTGTGCCGACACTGACTGCCACCCTCCCACTGTAACCACAGCCCAGATCCTCCAGGCTGCCTCTGTGTAGATAAATGAGTCCTATGCCAGGGGCTCTCTGCCCTAGACTCAGTGGTTAGCCTTTGTATACTCTTGGGTCACCAACTCCCTCTGCTCACACTGACAAAAGCCAGTTTTGACTGTGTTGGAGCTCTTCTGCCAGACAGATCCTCCAGGCTGCCTCTGTGTAGATAAATGAGTCCTATGCCAGGGGCTCTCTGCCCTAGACTCAGTGGTTAGCCTTTGTATACTCTTGGGTCACCAACTCCCTCTGCTCACACTGACAAAAGCCAGTTTTGACTGTGTTGGAGCTCTTCTGCCAGTTTCCAGTTAGTTTTCCATGAGAATTATTCCACATGTGTGTGCATCATATATGTGTGTGTGTATATATATATATATATATACATATATTACTATTGCTACATTGTGATGAAGCTAAATATAGATATATTAGCAGTAGTGGCTTGGGCAGGACCTGATGGTAGTTTTTACTCATATGCATTATTGGAGATGAAATTCGAAGGCTACTCAGGAATAACCAGGACTTCCCTGGTGGCTCAGATAGTAAAGTGTCTGGCTACAATGTGGGAGACTGGGTTCGATCTCTGAGTCAGGAAGATGCTCTGGAGAAGGAAATGGCACCCCACTTCAGTACTCTTGCCTGGAAAATCCAATGGATGGAGGAAACTGGTAGGCTACAGTCCATGACGTTGCAAAGAGTCGGATACAACTGAGCGACTTCACTTAGGAATAACCATAGAACTTGAAATTGAGTTGTGTTGCAAAAGTAGAAGTTGAGATATTATACTTATTGTTGGAGTCTGAAGTTCAAATAATGTCTTAGAGTAAATGGTGATATTTTCCTCATTAAGATCTAATGACAGATGAATAATACTTTTTTTTGCCCATTTGATTTAATGATTTATTTTCCTCCGAGGATATTTTTTCCAGTTTTATTGAGGTATAACTGACAAAAGTACACATCATGGTTATTTGATATACATATACATTGTGAAAGGATTCCTCCCATCTAACTAATTAGCATATCCATATTTGTTAACACTGTATTGTTTAATGAAAATTACTAAGAGAACTGATATATTAACAACCCTCCTTGTTCCAACATTGATGACTATGACCAAGCACTGACACTATTAAACACTGTCTTTCTTTAATATGTTTTGTATCATCTGGTTAATATCATGACTGATTTTTGTGTATAACTGAGAAAAAAATATCATGTTTACTTGAAACATGTAGCAGAATAACAAAGTTAATGCCTATAACTACTGTGGTTTTGATGTTATCCCAGTTTTATTCATAACATTAATTGGAGAAGATACCGCTCATGCTGTGCATTTTGAAAGATCAAATCTGTGGAAGAATTTATTAAAGAAATCACATTCAATGATCCTATTAATAAAAATAGTCTCTACTTTAAAGAGGATGGCACATACATGGCCCACATGCTGTCCCTCTGTTCTTCCATTTCCATGTTTTGGTTGTTAATTGATAAAGATACAATTTCCTACTGAGCCTTTTGAGAATCCTCCTCAACACAGCACTGTGCAACTAGTTAATCAGAGATGGTATGAGAATTGGAATTCATTTGTCATCCTCATTTTGTGCATACTTGTTCAGTTGCTTCAGTTGGGTCTGACTCTTTGCTTTGCCATGGACAGTAACCCACCAGGGTCCTCTGTCCATGAGATTGTCCTGATGAGTAGGTTGCCATTTCCTCCTCCAGGGGGATCTTCCCAACCCAGGAATTGAACCCACAGTCTCCTGTGGTTCCAGCACTGCAGGCAGATTCTTTACCACTGAGCCACGAGGGAAGCCCGTTCCCATTTTAACAGCAAGTAAATCCTTTGTTCCCCCCAAATAATCATTTTAAGTGTGGCCCATCTAGGTTTTTCTCCCACCACAGTATAGTTTTCTGGTTTTTGTCAATAAGATCTGCTGTCCCTTATCTTCTCAGCTCATCTGAGCTCACAGACAGCTGTGGATGTTTCTAGCAAACTGACAGTCCTACCTTAAACACCAGAATCTCTTAGTCTCTGCTTCAGAACTTTCTCAGGCACTACAGGTTTCTCTTGATTAGGGACAACCCAGAATTGTGGAAAAGTGCAGTCTGGGAGACCAATACTCAGTGAGGAGCAATCTATTTCCCCAAGTAGGAGGCAAGAATCAGAGGATAAATGTCCTGGCCTTGCCATTCCCTCATGGCTCAGCTGGTAAAGAATCCCACTGCAATGTGGGAGACCTGAGTGTGATCCCTGGGTTGGGAAGATTCCCTGGTGAAGGGAACAGCTACCCATTCCAGTATTCTGGCCTGGAGAATTCCATGGACTGCATAGTCCATGGGATCACAAAGAGTCTGCCACTGACTGAGTGTCTTTCACTTTCATTTGCACTTGATATTCTACAGTAGGAAAGTCCCAGTATGTGTTCTCCATGGCTTATCAGAAGTTCCAGGGGGGTCTGAGTGATTACCTGCTCATGAGCGTTTTGTTTCCCTGATTTTCTTTCTTCATTTTTCATTTGTGTTTCCTAGCATCACCCACCCACTCCAGTATTCTTGCCTAGAGAATCCGAGTGATGGGGGAGCCTGGTGGGCTGCCGTCTATGGAATCACAGAGAGTTGCACACAACTGAAGCAACTTAGCAGCAGCAGCAGCAGCATCACCCAAGTCCTCATGTCATGGTCTGCTCTTAGAACTAAAGCTAAAATGATGTCTTTTGTCTTCATGTTATATAGAATATTTATTCACAAACCTCAGTCAGTGAAGTTCCTGCTGATGATCTATAGACTGAGAGGCAAGCTCTAACTTAACCACTCCATAGACGATCCAGTAAAAACATCTTTCTTTACTCTATGGAAAGTCCCACAGGAGAATTATCTGATAGCACTATAGGTCAGAAATCCAACAGGGTTCTCACTGGCAAAAATCAACATGTCAGCACAGTAGCTTTCTTTTTTGGAGCCTCTAGAGGATACTCTGTTTCCTTGCCTTTTCTAGTTTGTAAAACTATGCACATTTGCCATCTCTGTCTCTATAGATGTATTTTTGATGTTGCATGTTATGGGGCTGCTGCTGCTTAGTCCAGGCAAGAACACCGGAGTGGGTTGCCATTTCCTTCTCCAATGCATGAAAGTGAAAAGTGAAAGTGAAGTCGCTCCGTCTTGACTCTTCACAACCCCATGGACTGCAGCCTACCAGGCTCCTCCATCCATGGGATGTTATGGGGAGGTGAGCTCTATGTCTTCTTACCCTGCCCTCCTAATCCCCCTCCTTTTTACTATTGATTTTTATTCCTATATTAGAATTATCGATAATAGTGATTTTAGTGAAATTGGAGGAAACTGGTAATATCTAAAATCTATTATTTCAGAAAATCAGTGGGTATTTTATATTGGGCATACTGTGATGTTTGTTTTCTCTTACATAAAACAAACAATTAAAGTCAATCAGTTATTTCATCTTTAATGATATTCACTTTTAACATTTTTTATTTGCTCTGTAACATTGACAAAATTACATAAACACGGACAGATACACATATACACACAGAGAAGAAAAAAATCTTCAAACCAGAAATACCTTGCAAATATTCATACCATTGTCGGTAATGAAGCATATTGTGGAGTATCTATAGAATTCTATTATATCAAACATGATTAAAGAATGATTTATTGTACTACCTTAATTTTCCACACAAGGAGGCCACAGGAATTATGTATTTTTTTCCAGACATATACATTGCTAAAGATAAGATTTCCTTTTTCTTTAGACAGTAACTGCTAATGTGATTTTAGCCATACTGAAAATCTTTAGCCATCACTGCAAGTCATCCCAATGATTTAATCATATATCCACTGATCACAAGCTTACAAAAGTAACATTTTTTTTAATATCTGGATTTCAATTTTACAGCTCTAAACTTTACTCAAGAAAAATTAACCAGTAAGAGAAGAAGACAATCTTCCACGTGCAAACTGTGTATGAAAAGTCAAATTGAGAATTGAATCATATGTCAAGATTATTGAAACGAATGTTGTCCTACACATGGAGTTCTCCCTTTGAATTGATATCCAATTCTGTTTCACTTCCTGTTTGGCTTTAGCAGGAGACCAGGTCAATAAGGGTTAGAGAAGCAACCTATAGTTAAACAATCAATCATCTTTGCTGCTTATTGTTAGAAATAAAGAAAAAGCAAATGACTAAAAGTTAGAAAACTGGATATATCTTAGAGACAGATATAATCCTCATTGATTGGAGAGTTTTCTTAATATATATTTATTATGTTAATGGCCAAAAGCCTTTTTTGTATATGAATTACAGATTTATTTTTTTATCATTTCCGTATATTTCTAACAGAACTCATAGTCCAGATTTGGCTCATAAAATATAGCATTAGGAAAAAACCAAGAGCCTCTGCTATAGATCAGAGTCTAAATTGATAAGGAAAGTTGCTTTTAGGTGATATGAATAGCCCTTATGGAAGAAATAAATACATAGGTTAGAAATCAGAGCTACAAGTAATGACTCAAAAAACTGAGCCTGTACTTTTTCTTCGTACTAGATTTGGAGGGGATATTATCCTTAATTGTTTCTATGTAGTGGAAATCTTTTTTTTTTTTAATTCTAATCTATTATGCCAGATCATAAATAAGAAAGGTGCAAATCTAGGTAACATAACTTCTAAGTTGAGCTAACCATTTGAGAGTGAATATAGTCACATTGAGAGGAATCTTATCAAATGAGATTAGGCCATATCCTGTGAGCTAAATAGCAATTGGAGAATTAGTTTGATTTTTCTAAGTCATATGTTTCAGTTTAGGATCTTGGAGAAGCCTACCCCCCAAGTAAGTAATTTCAAGTAGATACTCCAACTGACACATTCATTTACCAGACATATGGTTTGAGTGTATACTTCATGTACAGTGTAGTATACACTGTATACTAAAGACAGCAGTAAATAAGTCCCATAATTTTCCTTCCCTGGTGAAATTTTTATTCTTATCAAGAAAACAGGCAGAATGCAATAAATGATTTTGATTAGAGAGAGAAGTAGATAGATTAAAGATAAATTAGATTGAAAAACAAATAAAATAGATGGATAGATATAGACAGACAACAGGTGGTTATATATGTTACACAGAAGAATATAGTATGTTAGAGGAGAGAAGTAGCTAGGTGACAAGGAAGTGAAGGACAAAAAGATGTACAGGGAAACATGTCTGGATCAAATGGATCACAGACCTAAATCGAAAATGTAAAACTCTAAAAGTCTTAGAATATAAGAGAAAAACTAAATAATCTTAGGTTTGGTAATAACTTTTTAGATACAAAACCAAAGAAATTCATGAAAGAGTTGATAAGCTAGACTTCATTAAAACAAATTTAAAAACTGTGCTTTATGTAAATATTGACTAGAGAATAGAAAGATAAGCCACAGAGTGGGAGAAAATATTTGAAAAGGATATATCTGATAAGTAATGTCTATCAAAAATATTCACAGAATTCTTGAAAATCAACAATAAGTAAACAGACAATCTGGTTAAAAAATGAGTCAAAATCTTGACCTCATCAAAGAAGATAGATTGCAAATAGCATATGAAAGGGTTCTCACCTGTGTGTCTTGGAAGATATGCAAATCAAAACAATGAGGTACCACACCAATTAGAATGGCCAAAACCCAAAATACTGATGCTGCCAAATGCTAAGTGTGTAGAGCAAGAGTAACTCTCATTCATTGCTGGTGGGAATGCAGAACTGTGAAGCTCACTATCAAAAGTGGTTTTCAAATTTCTTTTGTGTATGTGTGTATATGAACCTGTGTAATAAGTAAAGAACACATACATGCATGTGTGTCTGGCTCAGCCGCTCAATTGTGTCCAACTGTTTGCAACCTCATGGACTGTAGCTCACCAGGCCCCTCTGTCTGTGGGATTTTACAAGCAAGAATACTGGAGTGGGTTGTCATTTCCTTCTCTGGGAGAGCTTCCCAACCCAGGGATTGAACCTGTACATGTATATATCTGTATGTATACACATATACACATAACACATACCTTTTTGACTTACAAAGAGCTATAGATATTTAATGTAGACACCTTGATGACTTTATGAGTTTGGAGATAAATATATATCTTAGAAACCACCACACCAGTCTTCACTATAAACAAATTCATAACCTCCAAAAGTTTGCTTTCACCTTTTTTATATAGTTACCACTTTTAATATGATAAAAACAGACCTAACCTTTTAGCAAATTTCTAAGTATATAATATAGTATTGTTACAAAACTAAACATTCTTACCATACAATAATCCATTAATTTGCACCATGGTTTTTACCCAAAGGGGTTGAAAATGTATGCCTATGAAAATATCTACATATGCATGTTTATAGTAGCTTTATACATAATTGCTAATGTTTAGAATCAACTAATATATTTTTCAGTAGGTGGTGGTGGTGGTGGTTTAGTCGCTAAGCTGTGTCCGACTCTTGTGATCCCATGGACTGTAGCCTGCCAGGCTCCTCTGTCCATGGGATCCTCCAGGCAAGAATCCTGGACTGGGTTGTCATTTCTATCTCCATTTCAGTAGGTAAATAGATAAATTGTGGTATTTCTAGGTAATAGAATATTATTTAGCACTACAAATAAATGAGCTATTAAGTCATTCAAAGACATGGAGGAATCTTAAATGCATATTGCTAGATGAAAGAAGCCAGTCTAATAAAGGCTATTAATATTTCAACAATATGATATTTTTGAAAAGGAAAAACTCTGAAGACAATGAAAAGATCATTGGTTGCTAGGGGTAGGGGGCAACAGTGAGATGAATCAACAGAGCACAGAAGAGTTTTAGGACAGTGAAACTATTATGAGTCATTATGCATTTTTTAAAACCCATAAAATGTACACCACCAATGGTAAACTATTGGTTTTATGTAATAATGATATGTAAATGTAGGTTCATCAGTAGTAACATGTATTACTCTGGTGAGGGGTGTTGGCAATGGGGAAACCTATGCATGTGTGGGTACAGGGCATGTATGGGAAATCTCTGTACTCAGAGATTAGTTTTTTTTTGTAAACTTAAAACTGTTCTAAAATTAAAATCTGTTTTAAAACACTCAGGTAAAATTTAAGCTGAAGATGATTAATTTGAAGATGCCAACAGTGTGAAGCGTGTGGAGATTTGTGTTATAAGCAGAGGGAACAAGTGTGAAGCCTTAAAACCTTGCTGGTCTGTATAGTTAAATATAGAAAGAAATCCAGTGTGACAAGACCATTGTAGGCAATTTTGATACAAAAGGGCAGAGAAATAGTGAGCAGTCAGATTATTAAAGACTTTATAAGCTAGAGCAGAAGGAAAATTTATGCTTAATGTGATGGTAATACACTGAGAAGTTTGAGTAATGGAGGAACATCATGACTTTTTGTTAAGAATGATTTACAGCATAGTGGTGAGACATGATAGAAGGGGCTTCCCCTACATTTAGGTGGAATTTGGGAGGTATCCAACAGAGATATAATAGCTAATTGGACTTCTAGGGTGAAAGTGATAGAAATGCAGTGAAAAAGACCAATTCAATTATCTTGGAGGTAATCAGGAAGAATTTGTTAATTAATAAGTAGGATAAAAGGAAAAATTAATTATGAATGACCCATCAGTTTTGGATTGAGTCAGCAGGTTAGATACCACTGTCATTTACTGATTTGGTGAAATTTTGGAGAACCACAAGAGAGGTATCAAGAGTTCTATTTGGGAAATGTTAATTTGAGAAAATGAAGAGCTCCTTAGAAGAATAGTTATGACAAACCATCTAGACAATGTATTAAAAAGCAGAAATATCAATTTGCTGACAAAGGTCCATATAGTCAAAGCTGTAGTTTTTCCAGTAGTCATCTATGAATGTGGAAGTTGGGCCATAAAGAAGGCTGAGCACTGAAGAACTGACATTTTCAAATGTGGTGCTGGACAAGACTCTTGAGAGTTCCTTGGACAACAAGGAGATCAAACCAGTCAATCCTAAAGGAAATAAACCCTGAATATTCATTGGGAGGACTGATACTGAAGCTGAAACTCCAATATTTTGACCACCTGATGCAAAGAAGAGTTGCATTAGGGGTGATACTGGGGAAGATTGAGGGCAAGAGGAGAAGGGGGTGAGGATTTCATCTCAACCATTGAGGATGAGATGGTTGGGTGGCATCACTGACTCAATGGACATGAGTTTGAACAAACTTAGGAAGATAATGAAAGACAGAGAAACCTGGCATGCTGCAGTTCATGGTGTCACAAAAAGTCAGACACAACTTAGCGACTGAATAATAAAAAAATTGAGATGGGCTTCCTTTACCATTCAGTGGTAAAGAATCTGCCTGTCAGTGGAAAATGTGCACGTTCAGTCCCTGGGTCGGGAAGATCCCCTGGGGAAGGAAATGGCACCCACTCTAGTATTCTTGCCTGGGAAATCCCATGGACAGAAGAGCCTGGTGGGCTACAATCAATTGGTTGCAAAAGAGTCTGACATGACTAGAAAGTAAACAAAACAATTTTGAGTTGCCTGGAAGAGAGTGATGTAGATGCCTTAATTTAATATTTGGATATATGAATTTGGAATTGAGTGGAGAAATCAATATTATGTTTAAAATGCAAGATTCAACAGCATAAGAATGATCTATAAATCCCTTTGAATGGATGGGATAACTCACGGAAATATACAGATAGAAAAGAGACAAGCTATCAGAATAAAAATATACTGCTGTTTGATTTGGCTATATGGAGGTTTCCTGATGACCTAGGTGCAGTTCAGTAGAATGGTAATGGCAAATGTTCAGATGTTCTTTTACTAGATATTAAATTTGAATCTAAAATTTGACTTTTGAATATTATGTTAGAAAAATTTAAGGGTATTTTTAGAGGTAAATGGGGGACTTTAAATGATTTCCTAAACTAACACAACATTGTAAATTAACTAACTACACTTCAATAAATTTTGTTTTTAAAATGTTTTCCTAAATTTTCAGACTGATGCTAATATTTTCAGAAAAGATTGAATATCTGAACACAGAATTTTACTATAAGCAGAAAGAGAATGAGGAGTTTCCTGAAAGGGGGAGAGGAGACCAATGGGGCAGGATTCAACTGTTTGTTATCACAGTTATTTCAGATCAGCGGGGTAAGACCACCTGGAAGACCATGAGCTACAATAGCCATTAACCCCTGAGTAGTTGATATATGGAGACAGGGGCCAATATTTTAAGAACAGGCAAAGAAACTGCACTTCACTCTCAATAGAAAGTTAGCTTTTGAGTACA
Organism: Cephalophus harveyi; assembly: GCA_006410635.1. NCBI lineage: Eukaryota > Metazoa > Chordata > Mammalia > Artiodactyla > Bovidae > Cephalophus > Cephalophus harveyi. The sequence goes on from SJYT01001929.1 coordinate 81,441, forward strand.
TGTGGAATAGGAGACCCTTCCTTTAATATTAAAGGGGAAGCTTTATCTTAGATCTAGAGTTTATACTGGGAATAAGGAAAGGGAGAGAAAATCACTTAGCAAGATCTGCAACATTGTTGAGTTCATCTGAGAGAGTATGTTTTAAATCAAAAAAAGATTTAATTGACACTAATTGGCAAGTCCAAGGTTTTGACTTTTGTTTTATATAGCTTTTTAATTTTTTCACATTAATAAGACTCATGGGCTGGAAGAGAGTTTAATATAGTTATAAAGCTAACTATTTTCACATAAAAATAATATCATGGCAGTATTTTCACTCTGCTAGTGAGTGAGTAAGTGAGTGAAGGTCACTCATTCATGTCTGAATCTTTGTGACCCCATGGACTATACAGTCTGTGGAATTCTCCAGGCCAGAATACTGGAGTGGGCAGCCATGAAATTAGAAGAAGCTTACTCCTTGGAAGAAAAGTTATATCCAACCTAGATAGCATTTTCAAAAGCAGAGACATTACTTTGCCGACTAAGGTCCGTCTAGTCAAGGCTATGGTTTTTCCTGTGGTCATGTATGGATGTGAGAGTTGGACTATGAAGAAGGCTGAGCGCCGAAGAATTGATGCTTTTGAACTGTGGTGTTGGAGAAGACTCTTAAGAGTCCCTTGGACTGCAAGGAGATCCAGCCAGTCCATTCTGAAGGAGATCAGCCCTGGGATTTCTTTGGAAGGAATGATGCTAAAGCTGAAACTCCAGTACTTTGGCCACCTCATGTGAAGAGTTGACTCATTGGAAAAGACTCTGATGCTGGGAGGGATTGGGGGCAGGAGGAGAAGGGAACGACCGAGATTGAGATGGCTAGATGGCATCATTGACTCGATGGACGTGAGTCTGAGTGAACTCCGAGAGATGGTGATGAACAGGGAGGCCTGGCGTGCTGCGATTCGTGGGGTCGCAAAGAGTCGAACATGACTGAGCGACTGAACTGAACTGTGTCTTTCCTTTCTAGAGGGGATCTTCCTGACCCAGGGATTGAACCCAAGTCTCCTGCATTGCAAGAAGATTCTTTACTAGCTGAGCCACAATGGAAGCCCAAGAATACTGGGGTGGGTAGCCTATCACTTCGCCAGCAAGTCTTCCTGACCCAAGAATCGAATCAGGGTCTCCTTCATTACATGCAGATTCTTTACCAACTGAGCTATGAGGGAAGCCCCTGCTAAACTCTGTTTAATTCTGGTTCATTTGCTTTTGTATATGTATTTATCAGATTATCAAGAATCAATATGTCTCATTTAAATTTACTCACATTTGTAATTTGGACAATTTTGATTTACATCATTCCTTAAATGGAGAGAAGTTGGCCACCATTTTCTGTTAAAACAATCAAATACATAAAATTTTTGGTAAGCAATTATGCTATATATCATAAACCAGTCTCTCCTCCCTCACCTTAAATAATTCTGCTTCCTTAACCTTTCTACTGGCACTTTAAAAACCTTCATTCATGTGGTGTCCCCACCACATCCTTAAATACTTCTCATGAAAATGTTCAAACCTGATAAAAATCTAGTAAAAATCTAATCAGATTACAGAGATTTTATAATAATGATAAATTTCAATTCAAACCTTTAAGCTAGGTCAATTGATTTTTAATCTTATTTTATTTAAAAGGAAGCAAAACTAACTTACCAAGCATGTTTATCTTGTCTTGGAAGCAGAGTATTCAATATCCATCAACTTGTTTTTGGCTGGTTATTCTTCAGAGATGGTATAGACTCACAAAAAAGCAGTAATTTTTTTTGTCTTTTTCCTCTTTTTTTTTTTTTTTAGGAATGCTACTTTTAAATTGTATTTGTGCTTATTTGAAAGTAGATTTTATGAAATTTGTTTGACCTCCCCTCATGACTTTTACAATTCTTTATTTAAATCTGTGGGTATTAACTTCAAGCTGTTTAAATCTATGGATTCAACATCTGTATCCATGAATTTTTTGACTCCTTTGTTGATTTTGTTTCTTCTTTGTATCTATAGATTCAACATCATTAACTTCTGCATTCTTATTTGAATATTCTTTTTGAATCTTTCTGAGGGTCTTTCGTTGAATCCTCATCTCCCCAAATTTTGTGTAATTAACCGCCAAGCCCTTCTAATGCTTTTCCTTATTTTTTTTTAAATGAAGCTTTTCTGAGTCCATCTTTTGAATTCTTCTTTCCCTCACTTTACAAATTATGTCATTAATTCTTTGGATACCACTTCCACTCAGAGATGCAGTTTCAGACTATTAACATTGTTTCATCAAACATGCTTTTGAATTATCATCCAAGGCCTACTTTCCCTTTTTGGCATCTTTCTTGCCTTCCTTCTTGGCATCTTTCTTGGCGTCCTTCTTAGCATCCTTCTTGGCATCTTTCTTGGCTGCATCCTTTGGTTCACTTTCTGACTCACCAGGCTTCTTCTCATCTTTCTTTTCTTTTTTACTATCCTTCTTCTTTGTATCTTTTTTGTCCTTTGATTCATCACCTTTCTCACCTGCTTTCTTTGTATCTTTTTTCCCTTCCTTATCCTTCTTTGAATCTTTCTTTTCACCTTCTGATTCTGTAGCGGACTCCTTGCCCTTCTTTGATGCTTTCTTATCTTTTTTGTCATCTTTCTTTGCATCTCCTTTTTCACCTTCTCCCTTTGAATCAGACTCCTTGCCCTTCTTTGAACCTTTCTTACCTTTATCTTTTTTGTCATCTTTCTTTGCATCTCCTTTTTCACCTTCTGATTCTGTAGCAGACTCCTTGCCCTTCTTTGAACCTTTCTTATCTTTTTTGGAATCTTTCTTTGCATCTCCTTTTTCACCTTCTGATTCTGTAGCAGAATCCTTGCCCTTCTTTGAATCTTTCTTATCTTTTTTGTCATCTTTCTTTGCATCTCCTTTTTCACCTTCTGATTCTGTAGCAGACTCCTTGCCCTTCTTTGAACCTTTCTTATCTTTTTTGGAATCTTTCTTTGCATCTCCTTTTTCACCTTCTGATTCTGTAGCAGAATCCTTGCCCTTCTTTGAATCTTTCTTATCTTTTTTGTCATCTTTCTTTGCATCTCCTTTTTCACCTTCTGATTCTGTAGCAGACTCCTTGCCCTTCTTTGAACCTTTCTTATCTTTTTTGGAATCTTTCTTTGCATCTCCTTTTTCACCTTCTGATTCTGTAGCAGAATCCTTGCCCTTCTTTGAATCTTTCTTATCTTTTTTGTCATCTTTCTTTGCATCTCCTTTTTCACCTTCTGATTCTGTAGCAGACTCCTTGCCCTTCTTTGAACCTTTCTTATCTTTTTTGGAATCTTTCTTTGCATCTCCTTTTTCACCTTCTGATTCTGTAGCAGAATCCTTGCCCTTCTTTGAATCTTTCTTATCTTTTTTGTCATCTTTCTTTGCATCTCCTTTTTCACCTTCTGATTCTGTAGCAGACTCCTTGCCCTTCTTTGAACCTTTCTTATCTTTTTTGGAATCTTTCTTTGCATCTCCTTTTTCACCTTCTGATTCTGTAGCAGAATCCTTGCCCTTCTTTGAATCTTTCTTACCTTTTTTGTCATCTTTCTTTGCATCTCCTTTTTCACCTTCTGATTCTGTAGTAGACTCCTTGCCCTTCTTTGAACCTTTCTTATCTTTTTTGGAATCTTTCTTTGCATCTCCTTTTTCACCTCCTGAATCTGAAGGAGACTCCTTGCCCTTCTTTGAGCCCTTCCTATCTTTTTTAGCACCTTTCTCTCCACCTGCTTTTTCATCTTCAGATTCTGTCGCTGATTCCTTGCCTTTCTTTGAATCTTTTCTCTCTTTTTTTAAATCTTTCTTTTCATCTGGTTTCTCTTCTTTAGCTTTTGAAAGTTTCGTGGATTTTTCCTTTGAAACTGTGGACTCTGCTTCTGAATCTGATTTGTCCTTGTCTTCTTTACTTTTCTTAAGCATCGAAGATGAAAGTTTAGCTGCCTTTTTAGCATCCTCCTTGGAGGAAGGAGTTGCTTTCTGGGGAGGCTGAGTCCTGGCAGCTAAATAAACAGATGGTCTCTCAGAAATTCTCATTAAAGAACGGTGCATCCATAAAGGTCGTTTACGATCTCCTCTTAACTTCTCTGCATCATATTTCTGAAATATTGGTTAAAATAATGATGAACAACTTTTGTGTGAATTACACAGTCCTTTTTACTAGATACTGAATGCATTCAACTTTGACCATGAAAAGATTTTAGATTTTGATAGAGGATAAATGGTAGTTTACATAGTTTATTGTGCTTTTTTTAAAAATTTGTTCCTTGTTGTACTAAAGGACAGCCATACCTCATTTTGGGGCTAATTTTAATTTAGAGGACCTTCATAATTCCCTCAAGATTTATGTTAAAATTTCCAGAAACCTCCACTTTCTAATGGCATATCATAATCTCTTTTCACAATCATGAGAGACTTCTATTTTTTTTTTTTTTAACTCTGTGTTCTTGAAGCTTGTTGGAATATCTTACCCACTTTCCATTTCTATGCTAACTCAGGAACTAATTATTCTCTAATATCTAAGAGTTTCATGTTCAAGCATATCCTGGTCTCTATTGTTACGTTCAAGTTCTCTGGAAGTTTGAATGCTACCTGTGGTTAAAATTAAAAGCCTGGTACTCTTCTCCTTGACAAGATATGATTTGAACATCAGCTAAGAACCTGCAATAATGAAAGCAATAACCTTTCATTGACAACTAGTTTCTGCAGAATGGTGTATTCTGTTTTCAACTCCTAGTCAAATATTTTTAAAAAGTTAATTGCAAAAATAACAAATTTTTGAAAGAATGCTAATGAATGGTAAAACAAACAAGAAAAAAAAAAAAGAAGAACATTAAAAAAAAAAAACAGAAGAAATTGGGTTACATCAACAAGAATTGAAGATACATCATTTGGTGAAAACTTTTCTTGAAATTTTTCATATTCCATGATGATCCCAGAAACATTGGGAAATATTAATCTTCTAATGCTCAGAATTCTGAATTATGTATTTCTGGAAATGAGAAAGCATTGAAACTTTCTCAGTGTATGATATAACTCCATGATTCTAATGAGGGGATATCTCCAGCTGAGGAATATTTTCTGAATGTTCATACTAACTGTAACATTAGGATATCCAGATTTCTATGTTTCTTGGATACATATTTTCTGTAATGTGGTATTGCTGAACTAATATTTGATAGAAAATATGGGAATAATTTTTGTACAGTGAAATGCAAAGAAAATATATCTACTTTCCCCAAGTAGTATAATTGAATTACCTTTAACTGTACTATTCATGGACTTTCCAGGTGGCACTATGGTAAATAAGCTGCCTCCTAATTTAAGAGGCATAAGAGATGGGGGTTAGATCCCTGGGTTGGGAATATCCCCTGGAGAAGGGCATGGAAGTCCACTCCAGTATTCTTGCCTGGAGAATCTCATGGACAGAGGAGTCCAGTGGGCTACAGTCCATAAGGTTGCAAAGAGTTAGAAACTATTGAAGTGACTTAACATACATGTATGGTCAAGTATGCTAGTCCAAAAGCCTCATGTGAACTGAATCCAAGTGAATTATAAGATCCAATTGATCAGGTGCACTAGTTTCAAGTGTTCAGTAGCAATATTGGAATTAGAATGATAGATATAAAAGACATAAAATACTTCCATCATCACAGAAATCCCATTGGTCAGCACTGATCTATAACATATATAAAATATTCATAATTTTAAGATTATTATGAGTAACATTATGTAACTTTTTCAATACTCACAGGACTTATATTTTCTCGTAGTTCAGAAGGTTTTGATCTCCTTTTTTTTCCTGGCCTTGGTGGTTTGGGAAATACCAGGGCAAAGTGTTGCTGATTCCATGATTTTTTGCTTAATTCACTGACTGAAATTAAAAACAAAAAATAAGCATACATCTCAGAGTAAATAGAATTTTATCAGGTCTAAAATGGCAGTAAGGTAATTGTATGTAAATGAATAAATAAATGATTCAAATTATGGTTTCATGCATTTGGTAATATTTGAAAATCTTTATTATTAATATGAGAAAATTAAATTTGATCATTTTTAAATTTTGACCAGCTTTATGGTTAGGTATATAGTCACTGTGAAACTAATATAGTCTGTAATGTAAATAGAAAGAAGCAGTTTTACTGTTTCCTCTTAATCCTTCTATCTCTCCATTCTAGATTTTTTTTAATACTCTTTTAGTTGGAATACAATTCTGCTGAGAACAGAAGATGTGGTAACTACTTCTGTAGCTTCCAACACACTTAGCACATTTCTTGTTTAAAATAATCAGTAAATATATGATTGAGTCTAAGATATTCTTAATTATTAATCATTTTCTTAGCTACAAGAGTAAATGTTATATGCCCAAGAACTGCACTATTATAAGTGATATACTAATGAACAAAATTGATAAGGAGTACCTACAGAATTATGATTATGATGGTTGAGTTACATAGAAACTATAATATAAACAGTTAAAAACATTAAGGTTACCAATGAGACCAGTGAAAGAGATATGTTAACTCAATTGAAATATGTACAAACATGCTATATATGAGACTTGTCATTCTAAAGACAGAATCAGGATCAATGAGAAAATATGCAAAATGAAAGATGTGTTTAAGTTCAATATATGAGTTAAAATTGATTACTTGATAGCAGAGAAGAAGAAGGAAATGGCAACCCACTCTAGTATCCTTGCCTGGAAAATCTCATGGACAGAGGAGCCTGGTGGGCTGCAGTCCATGGGGTCACAAAGAGTCGGGCATGACTAAGCAACTAACACTTACTTACACTTCAACATCAGATTGACTGGTATTGTCAAGTAATGAATTCTTTGTCAGTTAAAAGTCTGGTAAAGAGTATCAGGAATGTAGCAGAAGACATTTCTGACACAGATGACAAGTTATTTATCCATTTTTTACACTGCTTTTCATGTAAGATTTTCTGATTGTTTTGAGTTCTAACATGTAAATATGTCTTTATTTATGTTGCTAAACATATTTAATTTTGTTTGAATTAAAGACAAAATATCTTTAGAAGGTATTTACTGAACCCATCATAAAAGTGCTTGAAAAATTAAAAGTTGATTTTTAATAATGCTCCATAACAGCTGTTGTTATATTACTTATCCCTAAAATTACTTACACTTTTTTTTTAATGAACTCTTTCTTACCTGGAACGTAATTATCATATGCTCCAAAGTTTATTTTTTGGCTATTAAAATAAGAGGGAAAAGTTTTAATCAATTTATATAAAATCACTCTATTTAATGATCATTATTACACATAAACACTTGCCACTGCAAGCTAGAGAAATATTTTGCATTCTTAGATCTGTTTATTATGTAAGATTACTTCAACACAGAAAAATGGAGAGCAGTAAATATGTGTTTTTAGCACAAACTTCAACATAATTAAAATAAGATGGGTAAAGACTTTTCAGAAAAAACTCAATTGACATATCTTAAATATTGACATTTTTTATTTATTTTTAACATGAAACCATGAGTGAAATTTTCCCCACTTTGTGTTCCAAAGACTCTTAAAATTGAACTGTAAGACATTGTAAGAATTATAAGATATAGTCTTAAAAAGACTATGCCTAGGTAAGGCCAGATCCTCAAAATAGTCTCAGAATTTAACCGAATCCAAATTAATAAATGGTAAACATGTTTTTCCCTGAGATGCATATGTGTGTATGTGTGTGTTGGTCAGTGGTTACCACAATTATTGATAAGGGTTTTGATGTTTTCAAGATAAATAAAACTGGTGTTATAAAGTAGTTTCTATTTGTCTTAGCAGTATAAATGCATGTTTATGCTGACAAAGAAACATTTTACATCTAATTCTTATTTATTTTAACTAGGGCACATAACAAGATCTGTTAAAGGAATATGTTTATACATTAGCCCATTATATTATAAAAGTAAAGTCACTGATGATCATGAGTTTCAGTTTTACATACACACACACACACACACACACACACACACACATACACCTAAAAACACACATGCCCACAAAGCATTTTACTTTTTTGACATTGCATAAATAATACTAATAAAATATAGTAAAAAAAAAAAAAAAGTATCTTGGTAGCTTCATTACAATTTTAGTTCCCAGCAAAACACCTGGCACACGTTTGCCACTCTACAAAAATTTGAATGAATTAATTGAATAAAATTTAAGATGTATTGACTATTAAGTTATCTGACCTAGTATTTCTTGACTGGGGATGTGTATTAAAATTACTTGTCCTACTATATCTAAATCTCTAGGCTTAGATCTAGGCAATGTACATTTATACACTGGTGAATTTTTTTTTTTTTTTTCAACCGTGGTTATAAACTTTTTTTTTTTTCCCTAAGTGTTCTGAAACAGGAAACACATTATTATGCAGAACCTTCTCCAGGATAGATCACATCCTGGGCCATAAATCTAATCTTAATAAATTCAAAAAAATCAAAATCATTCCAAGCATCTTTTCTGACCATAATGCATTAAGATTAGATCTCAACTACAGGAGAAAAACTATTAAAAATTCCAACATATGGAGGCTGAACAACACACTTCTGAATAACCAACAAATCACAGAAGAAATCAAAAAAGAAATCAAAATATGCATAGAAACGAATGAAAATGAAAACACAACAACCCAAAACCTGTGGGACACTATAAAAGCAGTGCTAAGAGGAAAGTTCATAGCAATACAGGCACACCTCAAGAAGCAAGAAAAAAGTCAAATAAATAACCTAACTCTACACCTAAAGCAACTAGAAAAGGAAGAAATGGAGAACCCCAGAGCTAGTAGAAGGAAAGAAATCTTAAAAATTAGGGCAGAAATAAATGCAAAAGAAACAAAAGAGACCATAGCAAAAATCAACAAAGCCAAAAGCTGGTTCTTTGAAAGGATAAATAAAATTGACAAACCATTAGCCAGACTCATCAAGAAACAAAGAGAGAAAAATCAAATCAATAAAATTAGAAATGAAAATGGAGAGATCACAACAGACAACACAGAAATACAAAGGATCATAAGAGACTACTATCAGCAATTATATGCCAATAAAATGGACAACGTGGAAGAAATGGACAAATTCTTAGAAAAGTACAACTTTCCAAAACTGAACCAAGAAGAAATAGAAAACCTTAACAGACCCATCACAAGCACGGAAATTGAAACTGTAATCAGAAATCTTCCAGCAAACAAAAGCCCAGGTCCAGACGGCTTCACAGCTGAATTCTACCAAAAATTTCGAGAAGAGCTAACACCTATCCTACTGAGACTCTTCCAGAAAATTGCAGAGGAAGGTAAACTTCCAAACTCATTCTATGAGGCCACCATCACCCTAATACCAAAACCTGACAAAGATGTCACCAAAAAAGAAAACTACAGGCCAATATCACTGATGAACATAGATGCAAAAATCCTTAACAAAATTCTAGCAATCAGAATCCAACAACACATTAAAAAGATCATACACCATGACCAAGTGGGCTTTATCCCAGGGATGCAAGGATTCTTCAATATCCGCAAATCAATCAATGTAATTCACCACATTAACAAATTGAAAAATAAAAGCCATATGATTATCTCAATAGATGCAGAGAAGGCCTTTGACAAAATTCAACATCCATTTATGATAAAAACTCTCCAGAAAGTAGGAATAGAAGGAACATACCTCAACATAATAAAAGCTATATATGACAAACCCACAGCAAACATTATCCTCAATGGTGAAAAACTGAAAGCATTTCCCCTAAAGTCAGGAACAAGACAAGGGTGCCCACTTTCACCGCTACTATTCAACATAGTTCTGGAAGTTTTGGCCACAGCAATCAGGGCAGAAAAAGAAATAAAAGGAATCCAAATTGGAAAAGAAGAAGTAAAACTCTCACTGTTTGCAGATGACATGATCCTCTACATAGAAAATCCTAAAGACTCCACCAGAAAATTACTAGAGCTAATCAATGAATATAGTAAAGTTGCAGGATATAAAATCAACACACAGAAATCCCTTGCATTCCTATACACTAATAATGAGAAAGTAGAAAAAGAAATTAAGGAAACAATTCCATTCACCATTGCAACGAAAAGAATAAAATACTTAGGAATATATCTACCTAAAGAAACTAAAGACCTATATATGGAAAACTATAAAACACTGATGAAAGAAATCAAAGAGGACACTAATAGATGGAGAAATATACCGTGTTCATGGATCGGAAGAATCAATATAGTGAAAATGAGTATACTACCCAAAGCAATCTATAGATTCAATGCAATCCCTATCAAGCTACCAGCGGTATTTTTCACAGAACTAGAACAAATAATTTCAAGATTTGTATGGAAATACAAAAAACCTCGAATAGCCAAAGCAATCTTGAGAAAGAAGAATGGAACTGGAGGAATCAACCTGCCTGACTTCAGGCTCTACTACAAAGCCACAGTCATCAAGACAGTATGGTACTGGCACAAAGACAGAAATATAGATCAATGGAACAAAATAGAAAGCCCAGAGATAAATCCACACACCTATGGACACCTTATCTTCGACAAAGGAGGCAAGAATATACAATGGAGTAAAGACAATCTCTTTAACAAGTGGTGCTGGAAAAACTGGTCAACCACTTGTAGAAGAATGAAACTAGATCACTTTCTAACACCACACACAAAAATAAACTCAAAATGGATTAAAGATCTAAACGTAAGACCAGAAACTATAAAACTCCTAGAGGAGAACATAGGCAAAACACTTTCCGACATAAATCACAGCAGGATCCTCTATGATCCACCTCCCAGAATACTGGAAATAAAAGCAAAAATAAACAAATGGGATCTAATTAAAATTAAAAGCTTCTGCACAACAAAGGAAACTATAAGCAAGGTAAAAAGACAGCCTTCTGAATGGGAGAAAACAATAGCAAATGAAGCAACTGACAAACAACTAATCTCAAAAATATACAAGCAACTCATGCAGCTCAATTCCAGAAAAATAAACGACCCAATCAAAAAATGGGCCAAAGAACTAAACAGACATTTCTCCAAAGAAGACATACGGATGGCTAACAAACACATGAAAAGATGCTCAACATCACTCATTATCAGAGAAATGCAAATCAAGACCACAATGAGGTACCATTTCACACCAGTCAGAATGGCTGCGATCCAAAAGTCTACAAGCAATAAATGCTGGAGAGGGTGTGGAGAAAAGGGAACCCTCTTACACTGCTGGTGGGAATGCAAACTAGTACAGCCACTATGGAGAACAGTGTGGAGATTCCTTAAAAAACTGCAAATAGAACTGCCTTATGACCCAGCAATCCCACTGCTGGGCATACACACCGAGGAAACCAGAATTGAAAGAGACACATGTACCCCAATGTTCATTGCAGCACTGTTTATAATAGCCAGGACATGGAAACAACCTAGATGTCCATCAGCAGATGAATGGATAAGAAAGCTGTGGTACATATACACAATGGAGTATTACTCAGCCATTAAAAAGAATTCATTTGAATCAGTTCTAATGAGATGGATGAAACTGGAACCTATTATACAGAGTGAAGTAAGCCAGAAAGAAAAACACCAATACAGTATACTGACACATATATATGGAATTTAGAAAGATGGTAATGATAACCCTGTATGCAAGACAGCAAAAGAGACACAGATGTATAGAACAGACTTTTGGACTCTGAGGGAGAGGGAGTGGGTGGGATGATGTGGGAGAATGGCATTTAAACATGTATACTATCATGTAAGAAACGAATCGCCAGTCTATGCTCAATACAGGATACAGGATGCTTGGGGCTGGTGCACGGGGATGATCCAGAGAGATGATATGGGGTGGGAGGTGGGAGGGCAGTTCAGGATTGGGAACTCATGTACACCTGTGGTGAATTCATGTCAATGTATGGCAAAACCAATACAGTATTGTAAAGTAAAATAAAGTAAAAATAAAATTTTTTGAAAAGTAATAAAAAAATAAAAATAAAGTGGTACATAAGCATGGTCCATGAAATTGTGTGTAATCTCCGAGGAATATTCTTTGATTATAAAGAAATTGAATTAAAAATCAATAACAAAATTACAGTTGACCCTTGAACAACAAGGATTTGAACTCATCAGTTCAGTTGCTCAGTCATGTCCAACTCTTTGTGACCCCATTGACTCCAAAACACCAGGCTTCTCTGTCCATCACCAATTCCCAGCTTGCTCAAACTCATGTCCATTTAGTCAGTGATGCCATCCAACCATCTCATCCTCTGTCGTTCACTTATCCTCCTGCCTTCAGTCTTTCCCAGCATCAAGGTCTTTCCTAATGAGTCACATCTTCTCTCAGGTGGTAAAAGTATTGGAACTTCAGTTTCAGCATCAGTCCTTCCACTGAATATTCAGGACTGATTTCCTTTAGGATGGACTGGGTTGATCTCCTTGCACTCCAAGGGACTCTGAAGTGTTTTCCAACATCACAATTCGAAAGAATCAGTTCTTCAGCCTTCTTTATGGTTCAACTCTCATATCTGTACATGACTACTGGCTAGACAGACCTTGCTGGCAATGTCTCTGCTTGTTAGGTTGGAAATAGGTTTTCTTTCAAGGAGCAAGTGTCTTTTAATTTCATGGCTGCAGTCACCATCTGCAGATTTTTGGATCCCAAGAAAAAAGTCTGTCACTGTTTTCATTGTTTCCCCATCTATTTGCCATGAAGTGATGGGACTGGATGCCATGATCTTTGTTTTTTGAAAGTTGAATTTTAAGCCTGCTTTTTCACTCTCCTCTTTCACTTTCATCAAGAGGATTTTTAGTTCCTCTTTGCTTTCTGCCATAAGGGTGATGTCATCTGTGTATTTGAGGTTACTGATATTTCTCCCAGCAATTTTGATTCCAGCTTGGGCTTCCTCCAGCCCAGAATTTCACATGATGTACTCTGCATATAAGTTAAATAAGCAGGGTGACAATATACAGCTTTGATGTACTCCTTTCCCAATGCAGAACCAGTCCTGTTGTTCAGTGTCCAGTTCTAACTGTTGCTTCTTGATCTGCATACAGCTTTCACATGAGGCAGGTAAGGTGGTCTGGTATTCCCGTCTCTTGAAGAATTTCCCACAGTTTTCTGTGATCCACACAGTTAAAAGCTTTAGTGTAGTCAATGAAGCAGAAATAGATGTTTTTCTGCAATTATCTTGTTTTTTCTATAATCCAACAGATGTTGGCAATTTAATATGTGCTTCCTCTGTCTTTTCTAATCCAGCTTGAACATCTGGAAGTTCACAGTTCACGTATTGCTGAAGCCTGGCTTGGAGAATTTTGAGCATTACTTTGCTAGCATGTGAGATGGATGCAATTGTGCAGTAGTTTGAACAGTCTCTGGAATTGCCTTTATTTGGAATTGGAATGAAAAATGACATTTTCCACTCTTGTGGCCACTGGTGAGTTTTCCAAATTTGCTGGCAGATTGAGTGCAGCACTTTCACTACATCAGGACTTGAAATAACTCAGCTGGAATTCCATTACTTCCACTAACTTTGTTCATAGTGATGCTTCCTAAATCCCACTTGACTTTGCACTCCAGGATGTCTGACTCTAGGTGAGTGATCACACCATCATTGTTATCTGGGTCATTAAGATCTTTTTTGGTATAACTCTTCTTTGTATTCTTACCACCCCTTAATATTTTCTGCTTCTGTTAGGTCCATACTGTTTCTTTCCTTTATTGAGCCCATCTTTGCATGAAATGTTCCCTTGGTGTGTCTAATTTTTGGAGAGACCTTTAGTCTTTCCCATTCTATTGTTTTCCTCTATTTCTTTGTACTGATCACTGAGGAAGGCTTTATTATTTCTCCTTGCTATTCTTTGGAACTCTGCATTCAGATGATATATTTTTGCTTTTCTCCTTTGCCTTTTGCTTCTCTTCTTTTCTTAGCTATTTGTAAGGACTCCTCAGGCAACCATTTTAAATTTTTACATTTCTTTTCTTGGGGATGGACTTGATCACTGCCTCCTGTACTTTTAGAATTTGAAGAAAGTGTTCACATAATTATTTGATACTTACAGGGGAACTTAATTTATGTTTGTAGAACATTCCATTATAAGCAGAAGAATGCTTTTTTTTCAAATGTACATGGAACATTCCTCAGGATTGATCATATTCTGGGTGTCAAAATGAGCCTTGGTTAATTTAAGAAAGTTGAAATCATATCAAGCATATATTCTGAACACAAGACTATGACATTAGTAATCAATTTTTTAAAAAGCCTAAAAAACATAAATATGTAGAGATTAAAAAAAATCTTCTACTAAACAATCAATTGGTCATTGAAGAAATCAAAGAGGAAATTTAAAAAGTACCTAGAGACAAATGACAATGAGAGTATCACAATTCAAAACGTATGAGACAGAGAAAAAGTAGTTCTCAGAGGAAAGTTTATAGCAATACAATCTTACATGAAGCAACAAGAAAAATCTCTAATAAACAACCTAACCTTACCCTAAAGTAACTAAAGAAGTAATTAAACCCAAAATTAGTAGGACAAAAATAATAAAGATAACAGCATAAATAAATTAAATAGAGATGAAAATACAATAGAAAACATTAATGAAGCTAAAAGCTGGTTCTTTGAAAAGATAAATAAAATTGATAAACTGTTAGTGAGACTCCTCAAGAAAAAAAGGAAGAGGGCCCAAATCAATAAAACAGCAAATGAAAAAGAAGTTAGAGCTGACATTAAAGAAATATACAATATTATAGTAGATTACTCACGGCATTATATACCAATAAAATGGACAATCTAGAAGAAATGGACAAATTCTTATACAATTACAATCTCCCAAGACTGAACTAGGAAAAAATAAGAAAATATTAACAAACCAATCACAAGTACTGAATTTGAAACTGCAATTTATAAATTCCCAACAAACAAAAGTCCAAAACCAGATGGTTTCACAGGCAAAGTCTCTCAAATATTTAGAGAAGAGTTGGTGGGTTGTCATTTCCTTCTTCAGGGGGTCTTTCTGACCCAGGGATTGAACCCATATCACCTGCATTGGCAGGTGGATTCTTTGCCACTGAGTCACCAGGGAAGCCATCCTTCTGAAACTATTCCAAAACAGAATACCGAGAAAGGAACATTCCAAAGTTCATTCAATGAGGCCACCATCACCATGATGCCAAAATCAAAGACACTACAGAAAATAGAAAATTACAGGCCAATAAACTGATGACTATAGATGCAAAAATTCTCAACAAAATACTAGCAAATGAAATCCCTTCAGTACATTAAAGGATCATCAGTTCAGTTCAGTTCAGTCTCTCAGTGGTGTCTGAGTCTTCACGACCCCATGAATTGCAGCATGCCAGGCCTCCCTGTCCATCACCAACTCCTGGAGTTCACTCACACTCACGTCCATAGAGTTGGTGATGCCATCCAGCCATCTCATCCTCTGTCGTCCCCTTCTCTTCCTACCCCCAATCCCTCCCAGCATCAGAGTCTTTTCCAATGAGTCAACTCTTTGCATGAAGTAGCCAAAATACTGGAGTTTCAGCTTTAGCATCATTCTTTCCAAAGAGCACCCAGGGCTGATCTCCTTTAGAATGGACTGGTTGGATCTCCTTGCAGTCCAAGGGACTCTCAAGAGTCTTCTCCAACACCACAGTTCAAAAGCATCAATTCTTCGTTGCTCAGGTTTCTTCACAGTCCAACTCGCACATTCATACATGACCACTGGATAAACCATAGCCTTGACTAGACGGGCCTTTGTTGGCAAAGTAATGTCTCTGCTTAAAGGATCATACACCACTATTGAGTGGGATTTATCCTGAGAATACAAGCAGCTTTCTATATCCACAAATCAATTAGTGTGTTACACCACAATAACACATTGAAGACTAAAATCCATATGATCAGCTCAATAGATGATAAAAAGCTTTTGACCAAATTCAACAAACATTTATGATAAAAACTCTCCAGAAAGTGGGCAATGAGGGCACATGCCTCAACATAATACAGGCTACATAT
Source organism: Cephalophus harveyi (assembly GCA_006410635.1). Lineage (NCBI taxonomy): Eukaryota > Metazoa > Chordata > Mammalia > Artiodactyla > Bovidae > Cephalophus > Cephalophus harveyi. The sequence continues at coordinate 97,482 of SJYT01001929.1, forward strand.
TTCAAAACTACAATTAACATCATACTCAATGTTGAAAAGCTTGAAAGCATTTCCTGTAATCTGTGATGAAGAATCAAGAATATACAATGGAGAAGACACAGTTTTTTCAACAAATGATTCTGGAGAACTGGACTGCTACATGTAAAAAAATGAAATTAAAACATCTGATGAACTGAACTGATCACACCATACACAAGAACAACTCAGAGTGGATTAAAAACCTAAATCTGAGACCGGATACTATAAAACTTTTATTAAAAAACATAAGTGCACAGTATATTGCAATGTTTTTTGACATAAATTGCAGCAATATATTTTTGATCCATCTCCTAGAATAATGGAAATAAAAAGAAACAAATGTCACCTAATTATGCTCAAATATTTTTCACAGCAAAAGAAACCATAAACAAAAAGAAAAGAAAATCCACTGAATGGAAGAAAATATTTGCAAACAATGCATCCAAGAAGGGATTAATCTCCAAACTTTACAAACAGCACACTCAGCTCAATGCCAAAAGAATGAATAACTCAATCAAAAAGTGAGCAGAAGACCTAAATAGACATTTCTCTAAAGAAAACATAGAGATGTCCAAAAGACATGTGGAAGGATGCTCAGCTTCACTAATTATTAGCGAAATGCAAGTGATAACTACAATGAGATCACCTCATAGCAGTCAGAATGGCCATCATCAAAAAGTCTACAAACAATAAATGCTGGAGAGAATCTGGCAAAAAGGAAACCCTCCTACACTGTTGGTGGGAATGTAAATTGGTATAGCCAGTATGGAGAACAGTATGAAGGTTCCTGAAAAAAACTAAAAATGAAGCGATTATATGATTCAACAATCCCACTCCTGGGCAGGAAAACATGGTTTCAAAGTGTACATGCACACCATTGTTTGTTATAGCATTGTTTAAAATAAGCAAGACATGGAAGCAGCCTAAATGTTGATTGATGAAGGAGTGGATAAAAAAGATATGGCACACATATACAATGAAATATTAGTCATTAAAAAGAATGAAATAATGCCATTTGTTAACAACATGGAGAGACCTGGAAATTATCATATTAAGTATGTTAGATAATGATAAACATCATAATCACTTGTATGTGGAATCTTAATAAAAAGATACAAATGAACTTATTTACAAAGCAGAAAGGAACTCACAGACTTAAAAACAAACTTTATGGTTACCAAAGTGGAAAAGTAGGGGGATGAATAAATTGGTTTCCTGCATTGCCATATACATGCTACTGTATTTAAAAGTAGATAACCAACAGGGACCTACAGTAGCACAAGAAACCTTGATCAATATTCTGAAATAACCTTAATGGGAAAAGTATTTGAAAAAGAGCTTGTCCATGTATATGTATAACTGAGTTACTTTGTTGTACACCTGAAACCTGCAAACCAGCTATATTCCAATATAAAACGATAATTGTAAAAAATTAGAGCAAATATAAAAATCCAATGTCTGCTTTTTGAAAAGATTATTAAAATGTATTGACTTTTAAAAAGACTGATTAGGAAAAGTAAGAGAATACACAGATTACCAGTATCAGGACAGACGAAGGTTTTATAATTATATATATTTTAAATGATAATGAGCTATATCAGTAATAATTTAATTACAGTAAATTGAACAACTTAAGTGAAATAGATGAGCTCCTTGTAAAATTTTTTTATTTACCAATAAGTGTGCTAGTTTCTCAGCTGTGTCCAACACTTTGTGACCCCATGGACTGTAGCCCACCAGGCTCCTCTATACATAAAATTTTCCAGGCAAGGATACTGGAGTGGGTTCCCTTCTCCAGGATTGTTTACCAGTACTGACACTCAATGAAACAATAAAACAGTGAATAGTCTGATAACTATTAAATAAATTTCATCTGTTATCTTAAAGCTTCCCAGAAAGCAAAGCACAGGCTCATAGCATTTTATTGATAAATCAAATTTAAAACTTAAGGAAAAAATGTTAACTCTACACAATTTTTTCAAGAAGGAGCAGAGGTTTATGTTTATACCCATTCTTGAGACTGATATAAAGAACACTGTCATCAAAATGTCTCAAGAACATTACTAGAAATGTATATTATAGACTAATACTATGCATAATATACTATAATAATACTATAGACTATGCATTATTACAGACACAAAATTTCTTAACGATTTCTTAATTACTCTTGCTGAAAAATATGTAATATACATAAAGTCTAATATGCCATGATCACTGAGGTTTACTCTCTGGAATGTAAATGTGTTAGTTTAAGGTATATGAATTAATCAGTGTAATTACTTCAAAGAAATAAGAAAATCCTCTTGATCATCTCAAAATATTTAGAAGTTTTGAAAAAAAGTAACATTCATTCATGATTAAAAAGTCTGAGAAAGCGAAAAATAGAACACATCTTCCTCAAATTGATAAAATGAG
>SJYT01001929.1:100176-111813 GCA_006410635.1 Cephalophus harveyi
TGGTGGAATATTGACTGTCTTTCCTCTAAAATCTGTAAACAAGTTATGGATATTCATTTCATTCCTGTGTTGTAACCTAGACCCTGTTTTGTTCTATAAGACACTAAAAGCATTAAGATTTGACAGGAAGCAGAATGGTCTTTATTCATAGAGCTCACAACTGAGTAAATACTATATTGAATGACAGCTAAAAAATAATTACTTAGAGATATTTAGTGAATGTGATAATATCATATGATATAAGCTCTAATTATATAAATTAATTATATTTTTATAATTATAAAAGAATTTACATTTAAAGAAACAATAGAATATAACTTGTAATAAATTATTTTAAAACAATTTTATTGAAATATATGAGACCTATGTAAAGAAACAAACAAAAAAAATCCTCTGGGAAATGAAAGATGAAAAGGAAAAAAATTATACATGTAAAAATATATATTTCTCTGATTAGAAAGAAAAGAACCTTTTTTTCTCTGATTAGAAATAAAAGAATACTTTAAACCCACTAGAATACCTAACGGAGAAGGCAATAGCAAGCCACTCCAGTACTCTTGCCTAGAAAATCCCATGGATGGAGGAGCCTGGTAGGCTGCAGTCCATGGGGTCGCTAGGAGTCGGTCGCGAGTGAACGACTTCACTTTCACTTTTCGCTTTCACACAATGGAGAAGGAAATGGCAACCCACTCCAGTGTTCTTGCCTGGAGAATCCCAGGGACGGGGGAGCCTGTTGGGCTGCCGTCTATGGGGTCGCACAGAGTCGGACACGACTGAAGCGACTTAGCAGCAGCAGCAGCAGCAGCAGCAGCAGAATACCTAAAGCTTTAAGGATTAATGACACCAGTCATCAGCTACAATATAGAGCACCTGACATGTTCTTCATCAATGATGGATATACAAATAGTACTATCAATTTTGAATGTAATTTGATATTTTAAAATAAAGTTAAGCATACACATGTTTTATGGTTCAGTATTTTCACTAGTAGCTTATCCAAGAGAATTCTACCAAAACCTTGGGGAAAATATTTATAGAAGCTTAATTCATAAGAACCCCAAACTGAAGTACCCCATAGTAATCAAAAACTAAAGCAATCAGTTGGGGAATGGGTAAACTAAATACAGTATATCCATGTAATGGAATACTACTCAGCAATGTAGAGGAATGAATTACTAGTGTATGCAACATAGCAACATGGATGATTCAAAAAAATGCTATACTGAAAAAAAAAAAAATTCCAGAAGCCAAAAATTAAACTATATATATATATTATGATTTAATTTGCATGATTTTCAGGAATAGGAAAGATTTTCAGTGGTAACTTAGCAGCCATTTATGAAGAGGGGAGGAATGGACTGAATATAAACTGGCAAAATGTAACTTAATGATATAGTTGAAACTGCTGTTTCTTAAGGTTGGCTAGGTTAGGGTTAATGACAATTCAATGCATTTAATTTTGTTTTTACTGAAGAGAATTTATAGGACCCCAAAATAGCAATGATCCCAATATATTTCTCACTCACTATGTAAATTTACACACATCATAAGCAGTTATATCAATTTACTATTTTAGGACTCGATAGTTCCCCTAGTTCTGGTTCTGCTAGTAATCGAATCTCTCTCGTTGTAAAAAAAAAAAACCCACAAACTGCCAGTGTATGTTTTAATAGGTTTTATTTAAAAACCATTTTTATGTGAATATAAATTTATTTCTATCCTTCATTAAAGAAGTCCCTCAAAAGTTTGGAAATGGCCTAATTTAATTACTTAAAAAGAAGAAGCACGACATTTAAGTCAAAAGGCTGTTATTTTGTGATACGATTAGTGTTTGAATTAAGGTCTTTGAATATATATATATATATATATATATATATAAAGGCCTTTGGGCTTCCCCCGTGGCTCAGGCGGTAAACAGTCCACCTACAACGCGGGAGGTGTGAGTTCGATCTCAGGGTAGGGAAGATCTCCTGGAGGAGAATATGGCAACCCACTCCAGTATTCTTGCCTGGAGAATCCCCATGGACAGAGAAGCCTGGTAGAGTCCTCCATAGGGTCACAAAGAGTTGGATACAACTGAAGCAACTTAGTGCACTCACACACACACACACACACACACACACACACACACATACACACGATGTATTATACATACATACAAAGTAACTAATACTTCATCTTAACTAAGATTAAATGGAACACAGAAGCCACAAATCTATCTTTACTTCCGATCCACATATCTAATTGTTAGAAAAAAGTTTCAGTATCTGTGAGCTTTTTTTATGTGAAGAATATATACATTGTCAGCATTAGGGAATATAATATGTTCAGGACTTAACAAAGGGAAGCTAGCTTTAGGTTTTCCTGAATAAAATGTTGAGATCTCAAACTAGGAGACATGAGGAGATCATATTTAAGAGAAAAGTCTGTTTCTATATTACCACTGGAAATGGTACTTTATTAAAGGGTTACACACTGAACCAAGTTTGTAGGATTTAGTTTTGGTCTGGAAACTTTATATATGAACAAAATACACCTGCTTTTACTTTTTCCTTTAATAGTATCTCTGTTTGGAAATAATTATAAAAATGAATAATAAATTCATAGGGTAAGGACTCTCAATAATGTGATATTGCCACCAATTTCATTTTGTTGAAGTCTTTTTATGTTATAGTAGATGCACAATTTTAAAGGCTATGTTCCATTTACACTAATTATAAAATATTAGCTATATTCGCTAAGTTTTACAATATATCACTGTCGCTTATTTATACTAGTTTGTGCAACTCTTATTGCCTCCCTCTTTATTGCCCCTCCTCACTTCCCTCTCCCCACTGGTAGCCACAAGTTTGTCTTCTGTATTTCTGAGTGTGCTTCTTGCTTGTTATATTCACTAGTTTGTTTTATGTTTTTAGGTTCTGTGTGTGATATCATGCAGTATATTTCTTTATTTAACTTATTTTACTTAACAAGACATTCTTCAAGTCCATCTATTTTGTTCAGTTCAGTTCAGTCGCTCAGTCGTGTTAGACTCTTTCTGACCCCGTGAATCGCAGCACCCAAGGCCTTCCTGTCCATCACCATCTCCCGGAGGTCACTCAGACTCACGTCCATCGAGTCCGTGATGCTCTCCAGCCATCTCATCCTCGGTCGTCCCCTTCTCCTCCTGCCCCCAATCCTTCCCGGCATCAGAGTCTTTTCCAATGAGTAACCCAAGGCCTTCCTGTCCATCACCATCTCCCGGAGGTCACTCAGACTCACGTCCATCGAGTCCGTGATGCTCTCCAGCCATCTCATCCTCGGTCGTCCCCTTCTCCTCCTGCCCCCAATCCTTCCCGGCATCAGAGTCTTTTCCAATGAGTCAACTCTTCACATGAGGTAGCCAAAGTACTGGAGTTTCAGCTTCTATTTTGTTAGAGTAGCACAATTTAATTCTTTTTTTATGGCTGAGCCATATTCCATTTCATATATATATATATGAAATACATATATGTGTGTATATACATAAATATATAAATGAGCATGAATCAAACATGTGCTCAGTTGTGTCTGATTCTTTGCAGCCCATGGACTATAGTCTACCAGGCTCCCCTGTCTGTGGGTTTCTCCAGGCAAGAACTCTGGAGTTGTTCACCATTTCCTTCTCCCTATGTATAATAATATGTATATATATATATATAGTGGCTTACCAGATATCACCACAGTGGTAAAGAATCTTCCTGCCAGTTGAGGAGACACAAGGGACACAGGTTTGATCTCTGAATCAGGAAGATCCCTTGGAGTAGAAAATAGCAACCCACTCCAGTATTCTTGCCTAGAAAATTTTATGGACAGGGTAGCCTTGCAGGCTATAGTCCATGGGGTCACAAAGAATCAGATGTGACAGAGATGTGGCATATATATCATCTTTATCCATTTATCTGTTGATGGATATTTGCATTGCTTCCATATCTTGGTGCCTGCAGTTTCATTTGAAATGCCCGTAGATAGCCTTTATGTGTGAATATCCCAATATATCCAGTCAACAGGTTTTGGATTTTGGGGTCCTGTGTCAATTGCATAATAAATAAGGGCACAGAAGACTTAGCAAAAAGTTTTCCAGGGACTGACAGGGGCCTGAGTCAATCTTGTATTTGCAGAGGTGTCTCTCAATAAAGGCAAATGTCAAGAGCCACATGGGATTTTCTTGGTGAGGGATGGCTCTAAGTGCACGCGCACACGCACACACACACACACTTGCTGATACTGACATCTAGTGGGTAAGAATACTGCTACACATCTTAAAATACACAGGACTCCCATTCCTCCCTGCACCCCCCTACCCTGTCTTCAACTCCAAAAAAGAGTTACCCCTCCTAAAATGTCAACTGTACCAAGGTTGGTAAACCCTGTTCTATATATCAAGGTGGATCTCTAGGCCAAGAGAGTAAGAAAGAACTTATTAAAGCCATGTAAGGAGAGATAAGAAAGCCTTCTTCAGTGATCAATGCAAAGAAATAGAGGAAAAGAACAGAATGGGAAAGACTAGAGATCTCTTCAAGAAAATTAGAGATACCAAGGGAACATTTCATGCAAAGATGGGCTTGATAAAGGACAGAAATGGTACGGACCTAACAGAAGCAGAAGATATTAAGAGGAGGTGGCAAGAATACACGGAAGAACTGTACAAAAACGATCTTCACGACCCAGATAATCACGATGGTGTGATCACTCATCCAGAGCCAGACATCCTCAATGTGAAGTCAAGTAAGCCTTAGCATCACTACGAACAAAGCTAGTGGAGGTGATGGAATTCCAGTGGAACTATTTCAAATCCTGAAAGATGATGCTGTGAAAGTGCTGCACTCAATATGCCAACAAATTTGGAAAACAGCATGGCCACAGGACTGGAAAAGGTCAGTTTTCATCCCACTCCCAAAGAAAGGCAATGCCAAAGAATGCTCAAACTACTGCACAGTTGCACTCATCTCACATGCTAGTAAAGTAATGCTCAAAATTCTCCAAGCCAGGCTTCAGCAATTCATGAACCATGAACTCCCTGATGTTCAAGCTGGTTTTAGAAAAGGCAGAGGAACCAGAGATCAAATTGCCAACATCAGCTGGATCATGGAAAAAGCAAGAGAGTGCCAGAAAACCATCTATTTCTGCTTTATTGACTATGCCAAAGCCTTTGACCATGTGCATCACAATAAATTGTGGAAAATTCCGAAAGAGATGGGAATGCCAGACCACCTGCCTTGCCTCTTGAAAAATCTGTAGGAAGGTCAGGAAGCAACAGTTAGAACTGGGCATGGAACAACAGACTGGTTCCAAATAGGAAAAGGAGTACGTCAAGGCTGTATATTNGTCCCAGATAGGAAAAGGAGTACATCAAGGCTGTATATTGTCACCCTGCTTATTTAACTTCTATGCAGAGTACATCATGAGAAACGCTGGGCTGGAAGAAGCACAAGCTGGAATCAAGATTGCTGGGAGAAATATCAATAACCTCAGATATGCAGATGACACCACCCTTATGGCAGAAAGTGAAGAGGAACTAAAACGCCTCTTGATGAAAGTGAAAGAGGAGAGCGAAAAAGTTGGCTTAAAGCTCAACATTCAGAAAATGAAGATCATGGCATCTGGTCCCACCACTCCAGGGGAAATAGATGGGGAAACAGTGGAAACAGTGTCAGACTTTATGTTTTGGCCTCCAAAATCACTGCAGATGGTGACTGCAGCCATGAAATTAAAAGACAGTTACACCTTGGAAGGAAAGTTATAACCAACCTATATAGCATATTGAGAAGGAGAGACATTACTTTGCCAACAAAATTTCATCTAGTCAAGGCTATGGTTTTTGCTGTGGTCATGTATGGATGTGAGAGTTGGACTGTGAAGAAAGCTGAACACTGAAGAATTGATGCTTTTGAACTGTGGTGTTGGAGAAGACTCTTGAGAGTCCCTCGGACTGCAAGGAGATCCAATCAGTCCATTCTAAAGGAGATCAGTCCTGGGTGTTCTTTGAAAGGACTGATGCTGAAGCTGAGACTCCAGTACTTTGGCCACCTCATGCGAAGAGTTGACTCATTGGAAAAGACTCTGATTCTGGGAGGGATTGGGGGCAGGAGGAGAAGGGGATGACAGAGGATGAGATGGCTGGATGGCATCACCAACTGAATGGACATGAGTTTGAGTGAACTGCAGGAGGTGGTGATGGACAGGGAGGCCTGGTGTCCTGCAATTCATGGGGTCGCAAAGAATTGGACACGATTGAGCGACTGAACTGAACTGAACTGAACTGTAGTTACTTTGCCTATAAAGTATCATCGCCATCACCAAGTCACCTGGATAAATTATTACTCTTATAAAAGTACTCAAATACCTCCTAATCCATGATTCCTTCACTTACCTCTGGCACCATCTGATAAAATAATTAATTCCCTACCCTCTAGTATCTAAATACTTTCTATAACTGTATTACATGTACACCATTGTTTTGTCACCAAGATAGATAACTGTATTTTGTTCAGTTTATCTGTATTACCCAGTTTACTGTCTGCCTAAATATTGCTGAGCTAAAATACAGTGTGTCATAAGGGATTATTTAGTTCTTTAATGGTGAGTTTCAAAGCAAAAATCTTTAAATTCCCAAAAGAGAGGTAGCACTGTACCAGCTCTCCTAAAGCATCTGTCTTAGGCAGCTGTGTCTGCCTAAATGTCCTTCTCCCTTCTACCCCACAAGGCTCCAGGGGAGTGAGAGGGAAAGCAGCTGACTGAGGTCTTTGCTCCATACTGTTTTACTCTCAGTCATGGGTCATCTAAACAATCTTTCCCTGCAACGTGTGGTGTCTCATAGAGTTTCACCATCTGACATTCGAATCTACTCCCTACTGTGTCCCATCAGATCACTTGTGAAAGTTACAAAAATGGCTCACCTGGGAATTTACCTAGGATATCATAGGGCCACACTTGACTTGCAGTTGATATCCTAAACCTCAGTCTGTGGTTCATTTACCATTCTAGCTAATAACAGAGTACCATCTTCTGACTCCATTGAAAATGTTTTGCTGATCTTCATCATAGTACATTCTAAATTTATGTAGCCAGTGCCTTTTTTCTCTTTTCAATAAAGACTATCTTGACCCTACCTTGTCACTCATGCTATGCATCCCAGATCCCAGGTGCAGAAACTATTTTTAACCAAATAGGCTAGCTGTGTTTTATCGATGCCACAAAGGCTACAACACAATGAGACTGAACAGACTAGATCCAAGATGGAGGACAATGTACATTAATGGTCACCATTTTTCTTGTCATCTTTATCTCTGTGTTTGTTTCAGAAGCACCTGGTATTTGGCAGAGAGGCTTTGCAGCTGCACTTTGAGAGATACCCAGTGGTCAATCACCCCAACTGACTCTGACTCGACCACAAGAACACAACGTCACAGATGAGACCAGGTGTCCCAGAGTTTCCTTTGCTTCATTGCAACACTAAGATCTTCACCCCAAGACAGGATATATACTCTGTTAGGCACAATAGTGTCCTGTGCATGGGAGTCTGAGGGACTGTGTATGTGCCAGCTGTTCCTGGAACTCTCCACCTTTCCCCTCATTTTCTGATAATTCCCCAACAATCTTCTCTCAAGGGAAATGATGCCTTTAGAGCATGAACTCCCCTTCTTCATTCTCTGGCCACTGAATAAAAACCTGTCTTGCTTGGACTTAGCTCAGTTTCATGACTGGCAGTGTGAATCCAAGTGCCAAAGAGCTCCCTGACCTATCAGAGGGGCTTTGGTTTACCCAGGAGCCGAATCAGCAGTGTCTCATGTCTAATCTGGTAACACTTTTACAAAATTTTGGGAAAAGTTTTGGAGGTGATACTAAAAATTTATTTATTTTATTTTATCTTTGCCTTTTATTATTAGAGGATAGATTGTTTCATTTATCAATTTAGAAATTTATCAATTTCTTATTTTACAGCTGAGAACAATTGCCAGTGTTTTGTAATCCCATTAAATTTTGGGAAAAAACATCAGGCTTCAGTTATGACTTTAATTATAATTTTTTTTCAGGCCAGATTTATTGGATCTCATGCTATAGCACCGAGGAGCAAAAGCAATGGGATATTACTCAGCCATAAAAAGGAATGAAATAATGGCATTTGCAGCAACATGGATGGACCTAGAGATTACCATACTAAGTAAAGTAAGTCAGCAGAAAGATAAATCATGTTATATCATGTATATGTAGAATCTAAAAATGATAATGCACATGAACTTATGTATAAAACAGATATACACTCACAGATATAGAAAATAAACTTAAAGTTACCAAAGGGGAGAAGGGATAAATTAGGAATTTAGGATTAACAGACACACATTACTATATAAAAAATAGACAAACTCAAGGACCTACTGGGAATTAAATCCAATACATTGCAATAATTCATAATGGAAAAAATATATATAATGTGTATGTATACGTGGGCTTCCCTGGTGGCTCAGACAATAAAGAATCTGCCTGCAATGCAGAAGATTCAGGTCCAATGCCTGGGTGGGGAAGATCTCCTGGAGGAGGGCACGCAACCCACTCCAGAATTCTTGCCTTGGAGAATCCCCATGGACAGAGGAGCGTGGTGGGCTACAGTCCATGAGGTCACAAAGAGTTGGACATGACTGAGTGACTAAGCACATATGTATATGTATATATACATATACACAAATAATTTTGATGTAAACTTGAAATATTATAAACTGACTATATATAAATTTTATTTAAAAAAAAAACTGAAAAAAGCCATTCTGTATATACACAAAGTCATTAATCAATATTAAACTCAAAATGGGATATGTTAATAAGAAGTGACTGAGTGTGAGTCACAGAATTCGGTGGTGTAATTAATTTAAATATGATTTATTCATTCTAACACAGTTGCAGGAACTTCCCTGAGGCTCGTACTGTACGGGTACAGAGGAGCAGAAGAGCTGGTGGGCTACAATCCATGGAGTCGCAAACAGTCAGACAACTGAGCAGCTAAGCACACATAGCACAATACAGTTGCAAGGACACAAGCATTTCTCTCATTTACTCACACCGTTCCTTCCATCTTAGATCTTCGACTGATGTTACCTTTGTTAAACTTGCCGAGAGCAAATTGTGAATGATGTTGGTAATGATGATGGTAATAAGGAAGCAAAGGAAGACAAGGAGGATGAAGAGCAGCTTCACAGAACCCTTTGCCTTTTACAAAGTGGTTTCACATACAATTTGCACTTACTCTCACAGCAACTTGAGAGGTGATGTTGTACTTCTCACTTCCCAACTCAGACAACATCATTTCAGAAAGTTTGTGACCCCTTTCAGGGCACAAAGTTCTAGAAGCATAATTGAATCAAACAAATATAAGTTTTTCTCTCCAAACTCCATGGCTCTTGTTACTTCAGAGTTAATCAATAAATGACTGTCTCATGCCTTTCAAATGCACTTACTTGCAGCCCTCATGACACTTCACCACTAAATATTTCAACATTTCTTAAAAATGAATGTGTTCTGCTACATAACAAAATTACATCCATCACTTCAGGAAAAATAACAATATGTAATTTAATATAATACAAATACCTAACACTCAGTTCAAGCTAAAATTTCTCTAATTGCTCAAGTAATATTCTTTATTGCTTTATTTTCTAAAATCTTGGATCCAAGAAGAAGCATGTGTTGCCTAAAGTTGTTACCTTTCTTTAGTCTACATCATTCAGCACAGGTCTTTGGTTGTGTTTGGTTTTCCTGACATTGTCATTTTTTTAAAGAGTGTAGTCCAGCAGCTCCATTATATAATCCTTAATTTAAGCTTTCCTTATTTTCTCTGATTTTAAATAAAACTTTTATTTAGTAATAGGAGAGTAAAGGTGAATCTCAGATGATGCCTTTTCCACCCAGGAAAATGAATAAAAAAAAAAAAAAGGTTTTCTGTGTATGGCAAGAGGGGCAGCTGGAGGACAGAGAAACAAGTTCAATCTCATACAATAAGCTTTACAAATGACAGCCAAGGAAATGAATCCAGAGCATAAGACATAGCCTCTACTTTACATCAACTCTGCAAAAAGGAAAGATAGCATCTTTAATTTGTAGGAAAAAGGACTGAAGATTATTTAAATAGCCTAGGAAAAAAAATTTGAAAGACAGCTGAACTAACCTATTTTTTTTTTTAATATGTTTGAACATTAGCAGAAGAAACAAAATCAGTAAGACTATTGGGAGAAAGATCGAGGGCAGGAGGAGAAGGGGGTGTCAGAAGATGAGATGGTTGGATGGTATCATTGACTCAATGAACATGAGTTTGAGCAAACTCCAGGATATAATGAATACAGGAAAGCCTGGCATGCTGTAGTCCATGGGGTCGCAAAGAGTCAGACACAACTTAGCAGCTGAACAACAACAAATGATTGTTGCTCTTCGTCTCTATGTATTTTTTAAATTAGTTTCATATATTGCTTTAGAAAAAAATTTTTAATTTGAAAAAAGATTCTGGGGAATTTTGAAAGACACAGAGGGATTATAATCCATAACTGATATCAAAAGTATTCTTAAATTCTTCATTTTAATTCTCTAAAATTGCATTGTCTCTGGAAACTCTTGTCAGGACCTCCACCCACAGTTTTCCTGAAGCTCAAGCATCCAAATCATTTTCTCTAGTTGAATCTTTTAATTTTCCACCAATATTGCAAGTTGCCTTGAACTGTTCTTATTGCTGAATGACTTTCATATTTACTTTTCCTTTTTGATCAGTCCTGTTCTTTTCTGCCAATATTGAATCCTGAATTTCTACTGGTGAGGGATGTGGGGGTGGCACCCATGGTAGCTTGAGGGAGTGGGGGTAACAGGCAGTGAGGAGAAGCTAGCTTCCACCAGCTTCATCACCTCCAGGTCTCCACTACCCTCTAGCCACTGAGAGGTGCCTCTGCTAAACCTGTACTATGGAGCACACTGAACTGCTCTTGCCTAGATAACTTGGAAATGGCAATGTCTAAACTCTTTCATGTTCATGACTTTGCTGCTTGAAACAAGCACTAACTGTAAATTATCACACACTCTGGAACAGAAGCAGCTCGGAAGATTCAAACTACACAGCAGAAAGTCAGAGAGGTCAGTAGAGGTTTTCTGTAGATGACTCTCTTAAAGCTGAAACTTAAAGAATGTGCAGGTAAAGAATTCACCTGCCAAGCAGGAAATTCGGGTTTGATCCCTAAATCAGGAAGACTCCCTGGAGAAGGAAATGGCAACACACTCCAGTAATCATTTCAGTTCAGTCGCTCAGTCGTGTCTTTCCGACCCCATGAATCTCAGCACACCATGCCTCCCTGTCCATCACCAACTCCCGGAGTTCACTCAGACTCATGTCCATCGAGTCAGTGATGCCATCCAGCCATCTCATCTTCTGACATCCCCTTCTCCTCCTGCCCCAGTCCCTCCCAGCATCAGAGTCTTTTCCAATGAGTCAACTCTTCGCATGAGGTGGCCAGAGTATTGGAGTTTCAGCTTTAGCATCATTCCTTCCAAAGAAATCCCAGGGTTGATCTCCTTCAGAATGGACTGGTTGGATCTCCTTGCAGTCCAAGGGACTCTCAAGAGTCTTCTCCAACACCACAGTTCAAA
>SJYT01001929.1:112370-132197 GCA_006410635.1 Cephalophus harveyi
GCTCTCCTCTTTCACTTTCATCAAGAGGCTTTTTAGCTCCTCTTCACTTTCTGCCATAAGGGTGGTGTCATCTGCATATCTGAGGTTATTGATATTTCTCCCAGCAATCTTGATTCCAGCTTGTGTTTCTTCCAGTTCAGCGTTTCTCATGATGTACTCTGCATGTAAGTTAAATAAGCAGGGTGACAATATACAGCCTTGACGTACTCCTTTTCCTATTTGGAACCAGTCTGTTGTTCCATGTCCAGTCCTAACTGTTGCTTCCTGACCTGCATACAGATTTCTCAAGAGGCAGGTTAGGTGGTCTGGTATTCCCATCTCTTTCAGAATTTTCCACAGTTTATTGTGGTCCAGCTCTGTGTTTGTTAATGTTTGTTTTATGTATTTGGGTACTCTTGTATTAGGCGCATTTATTTTGAGTATAAAATCCTCCTCCTGCCTTTTTTCGTCATGTGGTATCTTTCTTTATGGCCTTTGTTTTAAAGTCAGTTTTGTCTGAAATACCTTTTCTGTCCCCTTACTTTCAATCTGTGTGTTTCCTTTGCTCTAAAGTGGGTCTCCTAGGGGCGGCATATCGTAGGCTCTTTTTTTTTATTTTAAATCCAGTCTGCCACTCTGTGTCTTTTGACTGGAGCATTTAGTCCATTGACATTTAAGGTAATAACTGATAGATATGTATATTGCCATTTTAAACCTTATTTTCCAGTTGATTTTATGTTTCTTTTTTGTCCCCTTCTTTTTCTCTTGTAGTTTGATTTTCTTTTGGATTATACTTATGTTCTCTTCTTTTTGTTTCTGTTAACCTATTTTATGTTTCTGATTTGTGATTGCCCTGTTTTTCAAGTCTGTTAAGCCCATTCTATATCTACTTACCTTAGACTGGGAGTCATACAGGAAAGGGAAAAAAATCTACATTTTCTTACTGTCCTCCCCCACATTTTGTGATTCTGATGTCCTCTTTTATATCTTCATGTTCATCCTTTTGCTGTTTATTGTGGTTTCATCACTTTCACCAAAAATATTTTTTATTTAAAAAAATCTGTGTTTTCGGCTTCCCAGGTGGTGCTAGTGGTAAAGAACCCGCCTGCCAATGCAGGAGAGAGACATAATGGACGCAGATTTGATCCCTGGGTAGGAAGTTCCCCTGGAGGAGGGCATGGCAACCCACTCCAGTTTCCTTGCCTGGAGGATCCCACGGACAGAGGAGCCTGGAGGGCTAGAGTCCATGGTCGCAAACAGCTGGACACAACTGAAGTGATTTAGCATGCATGTACTGGTTTATTTAGGTGATTTGCTTTCCAGTTGTGATTTTCTCTTTCCTATAGTCTTTCTTCTTTTTTACTTAGGGAAGACCTTTCAATATTTCCTTTAGGATAGGTTTAGTATTGCTGTATTCTTTTAGTTTTTGCTTGTCTGAGAAATTCTCTCTCCCCTCCTATTCTAAATGATAATCTTGCTGGGTAGTGTATCCTGGGTCGCAGATTTTTCCCTTTCAGGACTTTGAATATATCTTGCCATTTCCTTCTGGCCTGCAGCTTTTCTGTAGAGGAATGAGCTGATAGCCTTACGGGGGTTTCCTTGTAATTAGCTCTTTGTTTTTCTCTTGCCACCTTTATATCCCTCCTTATCTTTTACTTTTGCCATTTTTATTATGTCTTGGTGTAGGTCTGTTTGGGTTTACCTTCTTTGGGACTCTGTGCTTCCTGTACATGGATATCTGTTTCCTTCTTTAGATTTGGGAAGTTTTCAGCCATAGTTCCTTCAGATACTTTTTCGATCCCCTTTTCTCTTTCTTGCCCTTCTGAAATCCCAATTATACATAGATTGGCACGCTTTCAGTTCAGTTCAGTCGCTCAGTCGTGTCCGATTTGCAACCCCATGAATCGCAGCACGCCAGGCCTCCCTGTCCATCACCAACTCCCAGAGTTCACTCAGACTCACGTCCATCGAGTCCGTGATGCCATCCAGCCATCTCATCCTCTGTCGTCCCCTTCTCCTCCTGCCCCCGATCCCTCCCAGCATCAGAGTCCTTTCCAATGAGTCAACTCTTCACATGAGGTGGGCAAAGTACTGGAGTTTCAGCTTTAGCATCATTCCTTCCAAAGAAATCCCAGGGTTGATCTCCTTCAGAATGGACTGGTTGGATCTCCTTGCAGTCCAAGGGACTCTCAAGAGTCTTCTCCAACACCACAGTTCAAAAGCATCAGTTCTTCGGCGCTCAGCTTTCTTGATGGTCCAGCTCTCACATCCATACACGACTACTGGAAAAACCATAGCTTTGACTAGACGGACCTTTGATGGCAAAGTAATGTCTCTGCGTTCTAATATGCTATCTAGGTTGGTCTTAACTTTTCTTCCAAGGAGTGAGCGTCTTTTAATTTCATGGCTGCAGTCACCATCTGCAGTGATTTTGGAGTCCAAAAAATTAGTCAGCCACTGTTTCCCCATCTATTTGCCATGAAGTGATGGAACCGAATGCCATGATCTTCGTTTTCTGAATGTTGAGCTTTAAGCCAACTTTTTCGCTCTCCTCTTTCACTTTCATCAAGAGGCTCTTTAGTTCTTCTTCACTTTCTGCCATAAGGGTGGTGTCATCTGCATATCTGAGGTTATTGATATTTCTTCTGGCTTGATTCCAGCTTGTGCTTCATCCAGCCCAGTGTTTCTCATGATGTACTCTGCATATAAGTTAAATAAGCAGGGTGACAATATACAGCCTTGACGTACTCCTTTTCCTATTTGGAACCAGTCTGTTATTCCATGTCCAGTTCTAACTGTTGCTTCCTGACCTGCATACAGGTTTCTCAAGAGGCAGGTCAGGTGGTCTGGTATTCCCATCTCTTTCAGAATTTTCCACAGTTTATTGTGATCCACACAGTCAAAGGCTTTGGCATAGTCAATAAAACAGAAATAGATGGCATGCTTTAGATTATCCCATAGAGCTCCTGTTTTCATTTTTTTTCATTTGACTTTCTGTCTGCTGTCTTGATTGGGTGATTTCCCTTATTCTAGCCTCAAGATCACTTATTCGTTCTTCTGCATTATTTGTTCTGCTGTTCATTGCCGTTAGTTCAGTTTTAGTCTCGGAAATGAGTTTTATAATTTTTCTTGGTTCCTCTTTATAGTTTCTAGTTCCTCTTTACAATATACTCTGCATTTCTGTTGATACCCTTTCTTAATTTGTTCAGTATTTTCATTATTTCTTTTTTGATATTAGTGTTTGTTAGACTGAAGAGGTCTGTTTCGTTGTTTATTCTTTCAGGGGAATTATCTTGGTCTTATAACTGGGAGTGATTCCCCTGCGTCTTCATTTTACTTATGTTTCTCTTGCTCTCTGAGTTTATGAAAAGCAGTTATTTACTGTGGTTTTGGAAGGCCATTTGTCTGTGGGAGCATTCCTGTGTGGCTTCTGTGGGTTTGGTATTTTTTTTGGTGCAAGGACTGTTTTCAGTATGGATGCCTGTCACCTCTTCTCAGCCTGTGTTGGCCATTATGCCGCAGCTGGTGCCTGGGCCTGGAGCTCTCAGAGGCTGTGGCTGCTCACGTGTGCCCCCAGAACACACAGTGGGAGTGGACTCACAGCCACTCCTGGAGTTTGCAAGGGCTGTGGCAGCAGTTAGTGGCTGCTCCGGAGTCTAGGACCGAGGGAGCGGGCAGCTCAAGACCGCTCCTGAAGCCCAGGGGCAGCAGCGGGAGGGGGAGGCTCAAGTCCACAGGCCTGTTCTGCTTCCTGAGAACTCCTGCAGGGAAAAAGGCTGCAGCCATGGGTTCCGCCCTTCCCCTCACAGTGGTGCCCGGCTTCTGACGCTGCCCAGGCTTCCTTCTCTGAGGTGCAGTTGCATCGAATTCCAGCCTCTTCAGACTGTTTCCACACAGCCCACCCCTAGCCCCCTCTCTGGGTCTGATCTCTGAAACCCAAGCTTCCCCACCCAGCCCCCACCCGTCCAAGCAGACATGCATCTGAGACTGGGGAGTGCGGGCAGAGGCTCTGGCCATCTGTGCAGGTCTCTCTGCATTCTAGCTGCTGCAAACAAGTTGTGTGCTCATCCAAGGCCCTAAAGCGCCCCCTCTGTCCAGACTGATCTCCCCGCCAGCAGGCGGACTTCCCAGCAGGCAGGAAGCTTTCCCCTTTCACAGCTCCCTCCCATGGCCACAGGTTCCATTCCGATTCCTTTCTCTCTCTCTCTCTTTTTTTTTTTTTTCCTTGCTTTTTCTTTTGTCATACCCAGTTCCATGGAGATTTTCTTGCCCTTTCAGAGGTCCAAGGACTTCTGCCAGTGTTCCTTAGAAATTCTGTGAGAATCCTTCCACATGTAGATGTATTTGTGATGTATCTGAAAGGAGATGAGCTTCACGTCCTTCTACTCCCCTGTCTTGATCGTGGACCTAATGAAACCTTTTAAATTAAAAAAATATATGTGAATGAGAATTAGGTTTTTCACTGTTGCAAAAAGAAGTTACACATAAGGAAAGGAGGAATGCTAGAATGAACTCTATGCTGCTAGATTGTATTTGGAATATAAATATGAATTCATGATTTTAAAATATGGGTGTGTATGTGTGGGGAGTGTTAACACACACATAATTGGATAAATACAAGAGTAAATAGAGATGGATGTGAATGTGTTGGTTAGTACACATATTTCCTTGCTGTATCCATTGAGGGATAGAAATAATGACACCCTAGTAACATTTAGCATGCCCGCTGTCTCCAGATCTTGGTTTCTGCATACTATTCTCCCAAAACAAAAGAACACTGGGCTCCTTGGGAAACTGATTCCAGGGTTGAGGTAGAGGAAATAGGAGATGAATGCAGAGCATCTTTTGGTGCCAGAAAGTAAGGAAATCTTAGAGGGAGAGAAAAAGTAGGGGAGAGGGCATGTCAAAAGGGCACAGAGCTCCCACTGGCCAGAAGAGAAACAAGCAACTAAACACATAATAATGGTATTAGATTATAACTCGAAGAATTAAATAAATATCCATGAATCCATACTAATATAAGTAAATAAAAGAATAAATAAATGGAAGAAAAGGTACAACTTTTTGTTCTGAAAGGATTATAATGAATGTAGAAAGAATGATAATTTTAAAATCACCAGTAATTATCACACTATAAAATCTATAGGCAAGACATACTAATAAATGCTAAAATTACTAGGTAGAGTGTGAGCAGAAACATAGTCTCTGCCCAAATATTTAGTAGTTACAAAGGAAAAATAATAACTGTAGGTAGAGAACCCTGGAAGACACCACTCTAAGCAAGTAGTTATGGTTAACATCACCACTAATAAAACCAGTAGCATATAACCTTGATATGATATACTGGGGAGGACACATCAGCTCTGTGATATTCCTGTAAGTAAAGCATAATCTCAGTCCAGTCAGGAGTAATCATCAGAGAACTCAAAACTGAAGGACTTTCTAGAAAAACATTCTACAAAATAACTGACCTGTACTCTTTAAAAGGTTCAAGGTCATGGAAGGTTATGGATAACAAGGAAATATTGAGAAACTGTCACAGGTTGGAGATGACTAAGAAGATATGACAGTCTAATGCAACTCGAATTCTGGGTTAGATCCAGGAACAATGAAAGAATGTTAGTGGACAAACTGGAAAAGTCCACATAAATTGTGTGGTTTCATTAATATATTGTACCAAGCTTAATTTCTGAATAGTCTTGGTTATTGTTCTGTTATCTAAGATGGTCACGTAAGAGGAAGCTGGGTGAAGAGTGTATGGGAGCTCCCTGGATTGTTTTTGCAACTCTTATAAGTCTAATGTCCTAAAATAAAGCAATAACAACTATATGTGTTCTGGGGTGATGCTGTTAAAGTGCTGTACTTGATATGCCAGCAAATGTGAAAAATCAGCAACGGCCACAAGACTGGAAAAGGTCAGTTTTCATTCCAATCCCAAAGAAAGGCAATGCCAAAGAATGTTAAGACTACCGCACAATTGCACTCATCTCACACACTAGCAAAGGAATGCTCAAAATTCTCCAAGCCAGGCTTCAACAGTACATGAACTGTGAACTTTCAGATGTTCAAGCTGGATTGAGAAAAGCCAGAGGAACCAGAGATCAAATTGCCAACATTCGTTGGATCATAGAAAAAGCAAGAGAGTTCCAGAAAAACATCTGCTTTATTGACTACACCAAAGCCTTTGACTGTGTGGATCACAACAAACTGGAAAATTCTGAAAGAGATGGGAATGCTAGACCACCTGACCTGCCTCCTAAGAAATCTGTATGCAGGTCAGGAAGCAACAGCTAGAACTGGACATGGAACAACAGATTGGTTCCAAATTGGGAAAGGAGTACGTCAAGGCTGTATATTGTCACCCTGCTTATTTAACTTATATGCAGAGTACATCATGAGAAATGCTGGGCTGGATGAAGCACAACCTGGAATCAAGATTGCCGGGAGAAATATCAATAACCTCAGCTATGCAGATGATACCACCCTAATGGCAGAAAGCGAAGAACTAAAAAGCCTCTTGATGAAAGTGAAAGAAGAGAGTGAAAAAGTTGGCTTAATACTCAACATTCAAAAAGCTAATAAGATCGTGGCCTCTGGTCCCATCACCTCATGGCAAATAGATAGGGAAACAATGGAAACAGTGACAGACTTTATTTTGGGGGGCTCTAAAATCACTGCAGATGGTGACTGCAGCCATGAAATTAAAAGACGTTTGCTCCTTGGAAGAAGAGACCAACCTAGACAGCATATTAAAAAGCAGAGACATTACTTTGCCATCAAAGTTCTGTGTAGTCAAAGCTATGGTTTTTCCAGTAGTCGTGTATGGATGTGAGAGTGAGACCATAAAGAAAACTGAGCACAGAAGAATTGATGCTTTTGAACTGTGGTGTTGGAGAGGACTCTTAAGAGTCCCTTGGAAAGCAAGGAGATCCAACCAGTCCATTTTAAAGGAAATCAGTCCTGAATTCATTGGAAGGACTGATGCAGAAGCTGAAACTCCAATACTTTGGATGTAAAGTATTGGATGTGAAGATGTGAAGAACTGACTCATTGGAAAAGGCCCTGATGCTGGGAAAGACTGAGGGCAGGAGGAGAAGGGGACGACAGAGGATGAGACGTTTGGATGGCATCACTGACTTTATGGACATGGGTTTGAGCAAGCTCTGGGGGTTGATGATGGACAGGGAAGCCTGGCATGCTGAAGTCCATGAAGTCTCAAAAAGTCGGACACAACTGAGCAACTGAACTGAACTGTGTTCTGGGGTGACTTCCAGTTATGGTATTATTGCAATTAGATAGCCTGCGTAATCTACAGGAAAAAAAAAAAAAGAACATTCTAGAACAGAAATTACTCAAGAGAAAGGCTTAACAGCAAATTAGACACAGACGAAGGGAAGACTTGCAGATACGTCAGTGGAAATGGTTAGGCTGAAGCAGAAAGAAAATGAAGGAATATAGAAAATTGCATTAAAAAATATGGGACATAGTAAACAGGTCTGTTACATAATTGAAGCCCCCAAAAAAGAGGAGAGAGAGATGTGACAGAAGCAGTATTTGAAGAAATAATAGATGAGAATGATCCAAAAGTAATGAAGACTTCAAGTCATAGAGTAAAGCACTAACAACCCTAAGCAGGATAAAATAAAGAAAACTGTACCTTGCACCTATACTTAGATATTTACACATTATAATAAAGTTCCGCTCTAAACTACAGACAGGGTTTTGGGGGAACTTAAAGCATCTAGGGGAAAAGACTCACTGCCTTCTAACAGAAATGATAGAAGCTAGAAAGTATTGGAATGAAAGCTTCAAAGCAATGAAAGACAGTAACTTGCAATCTAGAATTCTAAACCTAGTGAAAATATTCTTTAAAGATGAAGATAGGGACTTCCCTGGCCATCCAGTGGTTAGGACCCCAGACTTTCACTGCCGAGGGCCCGGGTTCAATCCCTGGTGGGGGAACTAAGAGCTTGCAAGCTGCATAGCATCGCCAAGAACAAAACAAAACATGAAGTCTTTCTCAGACAAATAAAAACTGATACTTCATTATCAGCAGTAGTAATTCATCACCAGAAGACCTGAATCAAAGGAATTCTCCAGTCAGAAGAAAATTATGTCACATGGGAGTAGGGAAATGCAAGAAGAAATGCAACAGTAAGGGTAAATTTGTGGAGACATCTAAATTAATATTAAATTTAACATAACCATAATAATATAGTTATTATTAATAAAAATATGTGTTTTAAATATATGTAGGGACTTCTAATAAAAACTCAGAGGGGTAAGTGGATTTAAAGTGTTATAAGACCCTTGGATTGTCTTACAGATGTGTAAGTGATAATTAATATGGAAACTTTAGTAATTCAAGGCTGCTTGTTGTCTCTGGACTAATCATTATTCAAATAGAAAAATGATATAAAAGTAAAAAGGTAACAGAAGGAGAAATGGAAATTTTTTTTAATTTTTTCGATTAATAGGAGACAAGAAAAAAGGAACATGGTGGATAGTGTTGTTCAAGTTAAAAAAAAAAAACATGGTAGATTTAAACTTAAATTTGTTGATAATTGCATGAAGTAATTAAATGGACCAAGTACTTCAATTGAAAGAGAAAGATGAGGGAGTTCCCTGGCAGTTCAGTAGTTAGGATTCCGTGCTTTCACTACCTAGGGCATGGTTTTAGTCTCCGGCTGGGCAGCTAAGACCCCGCAAGCTTCATGGCATGGCCCCCTCCCCAAAAGAGAAAAGATAGGGAAGGATCATCGGACTGGTTAGAAAAACCAAAACCAACTAAATGCTGCTGATATCAGCTAACCTTTAGAAATATGAATACAAATCTCCACTGTGATGTCTGTTACACCCAAACTGTTAGGAGTTCTTGCCAGGCTTGAAGAAATGTTCTGAATTTCTTCCCCCTGCAAAATAAAAAAGATACTAAAGTATTGAAAATATAAGGATGGAAAAAGATATTAGACAGACTTCAACCAAAAAATAAACTGGTGTGGCTATGCTAATATTAGAGAAAGTAGATGTTAAGGCAAGAAGTATTAGTAGAAATAAAAGGGACATTTCATACTGATCAAAGGCTTAAAAAAATATTTTTCCAAAAGACACAGCTATTTAAAATCTACATATATTAATAACTCAGCCTCAAAATACATAAGCAAAATTTTATAAGTCTAGAAGAAGACAGAACCAATAACAAACATGAGGAGATTTAACATTTTCTCAGAAACTTAAAGGGCAAGTAGACAAAAATAACAGTAAGGACATAGAAGAACTGAACAATATAGTTAACAAACTATATCTAATTGAGTTATATATCACACTGCAACCAGCAGTTGCAGTATACAGTTTCTTTAAAAGTATACTTGGAACATGTTACCAAAATCGTCTTATGTGCTGGATCATAAAGGAAATAAATTTCAAAGGACTGAAAATATAGTGTTTGGACCAAGTAGACTGAACAATAAAAATATAACTAGAAACTCCCCTACATGTTTGAAGATTAAGCAGTTTATTACTAGACTATGAATCAAAGAAGTTATAATATAAATTAGAAAATAATGATCATTTTAAAATGGAACACCAAAGCTTCTGGGATGTAGCTAAAGGTATTCTTAGAAGAAAATGTATAGACTTATGTTCATATATTAGAAAAGAGACAGTCTGAAAATCAGTGATCAATGTACACATCTCAAAAATTAGAAAAAAAATAGCAAATTTAGCCCAAAGAAGCTGGAAGGGAGGGAATAATTAAGAAAGCATTTTAATTAAATAGAAAACAAATATAGTGAGGATCAACAAAGCCAAAAGTTAATTCTTTGAAAAGATTAATAAAAACTGATAAGTTCCTGGCAAAACTGATCAAAATGAGAGAAGGTACATATTAACCAATATTGGGGAAATGAAGACATCGTTATGAATCCTACAGACGTTCGAAAGATAATGAGGTTTATGAACAACTTTATGCCTAGAAATTTGAAAATATATTTGAAATAGTCATAATTTTAAAAATTTTGTGAAAGTGATAACTACAATGAACAGCAGAAGGACCAAAATGAAGATGTGGAAGAAGACATCAACAAAATTTGAAGAGGGAAGTAAGAAAATGTAGAACTAACAGCGCCATGTCTCTGAGATGTGCCTGTTCCCCGTGGTGTGCTGGAGCCAGGTCACACTAGCTTATGAGGGCTGACCGTGCACATCTCGTCCCAACTCCCTGCTCAGTGATGCCACATTGGTCTTGCAATTGACCGTATTGGGAGTTTTTACACCACTGAAATCAGCAAACACTACCAAATCAGGGCTCTCCCCACCCCAAGAACTGGCTATTAAGCATTTGCCAGCACACTACAGAGTATACTATACTCATAAATTGAAAACTCATTGACAGAGGGGTTAGTGGTCTGCACACTTATTTGACGAATAACGGCCGGTACATTGTTGTTAGTGAACAAAGGCAAAGAGAGCGCTTATAACTGAGAAGTGAGAGAAAAAGACTACAGTCTGAGAACAGTGAATCTTTCTTAAAACTTTTGTTTATTTCTCTGTCTGCTTACTTTTTTATGTTTGGCTGTGCTGGGTCTCCGATGCTGCACGCGGGCTTTCTCTAGTTGCAGCGCGCAGGCTTCCCACTGCGGTGGCTTCTCCTGTTGCAGACCATGCGCTCTAGGGTGCATGGGCTCAGTAGTTGCAGCGCATGGGCTTCGTTGCCCTGCAGCTTGTGGGGTCTTAGTTCTCGGGCCAAGGATAGAACTGGTGTTCCCTGCATTGGCAGGCAAATTCTTAACCACTGGACCACAAGGGAAGTCCTGGGAACAGTGACTCTTGTCTGCATATTTTGGTGGTAAGAAAGAGGCCAGTTGGACAGTCTGTTCTTAAGTAGTCTGAATGTTGGTATCAAAACAGTTTCAGAATTTTTAAAATGAATTTCCCAGAAAATCTTGTGAAATTAATTGTGGAATATATGTGACAGCCTGCCCTTTATTGGTGTCTTTATCTTAGGTCAGGTCTGCACCATTTTCCTCATTAAAAACTTCTCAATTCTCCCCATTTTGGTCAGAAGTTCCTAGAGGAGAGGATTTAACCCTGAGGGCTTTAGTCTCTGATGTAGAATCGTTATTGAATGTCAGTTTGATCTTGAGGGCACAGTACCACCTGAACACCCGAGTGTCAAATACAATGTAAATCTTACAAGAGACATTTGGAACCTATTCTGTATCCAGTTTTTGGGTCAGTGTAGGTCCAATCAAGAGAATAAGATTGGTCAGTTTTAGATAAGTAATTGGTTTTCCCCCATGATTAATCAATTATTTCGTTTATTTTTTTCGAAGTATGTAGCCATACTGTAAAGCGTGTTGGCTGTTGTATTGGGTTCATTTTGTCGGTGCAGGCACATCTATTTAGAGTCATTGAAGTTAATGAAGCTTATGTTAATCTAGCCAAAAAGGAATCATTTCATTTAAAGTCAGTATCCATCTTGCCTCTGAAAGGATCCCAGTGGGAGCCTTGTTAAGTTGTCTCTGTGTTCCTTTAATGGGACCTAGCAGTTTCTTGAGCACTTCCTTGCATTCTGGAACAAGATGTTCCAGGCTGATTTTGTACTCTCTTTGTCACAGTTCTGGCATCAGTTCCAGAAGCTCTGGTTGCTTTTAGTGGAGAATAGTATTTAGAAACCAAGATCTAAGCACTAGATCTGCTATTTGCTACTAGGGTGTCATTGCTTCTAAGTCCTCTAAATGTTTAGAGGTGAAAATACAGCAATTTCATAGGTCTAACCACGCACACACACACACATACATATATATGAGAGAGAGGTGTGTGTGTGTGTATATATATATATATATATATACACACACATACACACACGCATATATACATGCATATTTCTATATCTGCATGCTTATATATTTAAAATCATGACTTCATGATGATGCCTCTAATTCAGTCTAATTCCATCGTGCCTCCTCTCATTCCACGCCTGTAGCTCCCTCCACCCACAGTCATCTGAAGAATCTTGGAATAACGTTCTATTTGTGAAAGTTTCTGCATCTCATAGTTTACTGAGCCTCCAGTTCAGATTACCACAGTGACTGTATGTCCAGTTGCAGGATTCTGAGTATTTATACAGGGGGAGGCATACAGCTCAGATGTATTACTTTCTGGGGCTTCAGAACAGCATTTGTGGTTAAAAGTACTTGGTAGAAGAAAGCAGAGAAAGGGAGTACTTGAAGTGGTCTCTTCTGACATGGTTTTAAAGGGCAGCTTTCACTGGAGTCTCTTTTAATATGTCCAGCGTTCCACTTTCTGTGACCATGCAACAAATTGCCCTGACTTCACAGTGTGGAATAGCAGTTTGCTCTCTGATCAGGGGGACACAGAGAGGAGAGTTTATCTCTTCTGTGCGATGTCTGGGGACTCAGCCAAGAGACCGGAGCCAAAGTCTCCTTCACTCACATGTGTGGTGGTTAATGCTGGCTTTTGGCTGAGACCTCAGCTCTTCTCCCTGAGGCTTCTCCACATCAGCTAGATCCTTTACTTTCTCTTCCCTTCCTCAGAGCGCAGTGGCCAGTTTCCCCAGAGCACGCCTCCCAAAAAGATAGACACAGTCCTCCACAGTCTGCTTATAAATGGAATTGTATCTGGTGACATCTCTTAGAAATTTGCACCTTGCATCTCTTGGGCAGTATGACTGTGTACATAAGTTGTTTACCTTGCTTAACTATACAGTTTAAGGATAAAAACATTTTCAAATTTTCCAAGTCTTTAAAAATATATGTCCCATGCACCCTTTCTCAGGAAACTTGTGGGAAGTGTGCTTCCCTATATAGGTGAGTAAACCAAGGAAGAGGAAGGCTTGGTATGTGGGAAACGAGAGATCCAACATAGGAGGCCGGTGAAATGAAGGCCCAGCTTAATAATGGTTAAGGGGCTTTTCTGTTAGTGCTGTTGTAAAACTTAACAACTTTTTTTTTTTTAATATTTATCAATTTGGCGGGACCAGGTCTTAGTTATGGCATGCAGAGTCTTCTCTCTTTTTTAAGTCATGGCATGTGGAGTCTTTAGTTGTAGCAGGCAAGGTCTTTTAGTTGTGACATGTGAGATCTAGTTCCCTAATCCGGGATCGAACCCGGGCCCCTTGCATTGGGAGTGCGAGGTCTTAGCCGCTGGGCCACCAGAGAAGTCCCAATGCTTAACAACTTAAAACAACCATTTTTATCATGCCTATAGATTTTAGAAATTCTGACAGGGCCCAACGGGAAAGGCTTGTTCTATGGTGTTTGAGGCCTTAGCTAGAAAAAGTTAGTGCCTGGGGGTAACCTGAAAGATGGGACTGGAGCCACCTGAGACATTTTCAGTCACAGAGTAGTTGATGTTGGCTGTCAGCTGAGTCTGTGCGTGAATTCTCCACGTGGCCTGGGCTTCCGCCTCAGGGTAATCAGGCAGCTCAAAGTGAATGATCAGAGCTTTGAAGTGAGTTCCCTACCAGCAAGAGGGAGGCTGCATCACTTTTTATGACCTAACCTTGGAGGTTACCTTGCAGTAGGAGAGGAAGTCATTGCGTCCTCTGATTGCTATAGGGTACAAGTGAGTCCCTAAGGTTGGCTCAGATTTGAGGGGAAGCTACATAGACCTCACCTCTCAATGGGAGGAGAACTCGTGGACGTGTCTGAAACCTGCTACAGGGGTTGACCTGTCCTGGGTGACAGCAGTAGGTGTTAACAGGTAACCAGTCCAGATTAGAAGAGGCCAGAAAGCTCTTGTGGAGTTGACCTATGGGGGTTACACTGATCAGAGTCCCTGATACATCCAGGACATCTTGAGAAGAGCCTTGCAGGGTAGTGGAAAGAGATTAAATTATTGATAAGGGAGACTTTCCAGTGGTTAAGACTCTGCCTTCCAATTCAGTAGGCATGGGTTTGATCCCTGGTTGGGGCACTAAGATCCCACATGCAGTGTGGCCAAAATAATTAAAATTTTAAAAATTATTGATAAATACATAGCAAACAAAATAATTGGTTGATTAACTCCAAAAGAAACAAAAATTGTTCAAGGGAGAATTTCATGCTCAGCTGTGACTATTTTTTACATAGCAACCAATAACGTAAACATTGATTACTGATCTAACCATGAAAGAAAGTGATAGTCACTCAGTCATGTCCGACTCTTTGGGACCCCATGGACTGTACAGTCCATGGGATTCTCCAGGCCAGAATACTGGAGTGGGTAGCCTTCCTTTCCCTTCTCCAGGGGATCTTCTCAACCCAGGGATCAAACCCAGGTCTCCCGCACTGCAGGCGGATTCTTTACCAGCTGAGCCACAAGGAAAGCCCAGGAATACTAGAGTGGGTAGCTTGTCCATTCTCCAGGGGATCTTCCTGACCCAGGGATTGAACCTGAGTCTCCCACATTGGAGGCAGATCCTTTACCATCTGAGCCACCAGAAAAGCCAATTTAACCATGAGTTTTGACATAATTTGCATCAAGAAGATGAGGGTAAGAAGAATAGGTAGGATGGCATTTGGTAAGCTGGTTATGGGTGAGGAAAGAGAATATCCATATCATCCCTCCATAATTAATACCTAAAACCAAAAAAAAATTAGCATGCCATCTGGAGACATGGAAGTAATTTCCAAAATAATCAGCTAAAGGAGGAAAAAGTGTTTTCATCTGGTTGTGGGAAATGGTGGGCATGGAGGCAGGGGAAGAGGGCAGGATTTCTGT
The DNA here is from genome assembly GCA_006410635.1 of Cephalophus harveyi. Lineage (NCBI taxonomy): Eukaryota > Metazoa > Chordata > Mammalia > Artiodactyla > Bovidae > Cephalophus > Cephalophus harveyi. The sequence goes on from SJYT01001929.1 coordinate 127,074, forward strand.
TTTCAGAGCTTTGTAGAACCCTTTGACTCTTTTAACTATGTGGCTGTGCAATTTGATGAAAATACCTTAAAAAGAAAACCTACGGAAAGAAACACCATGCCCAGATCATTTTGCAGGTATATACCACCAAACATTCAAGCTAATCCCTATCTTATATAAACTTTTAGAGACTAGAGAAAGGACCATACCCTCATCCTTAGGTAATGAGCCTGCTATGGTCTGAATGTTTGTGTCTCTCCAAAATTCACTTGAAGTTCTAACTGTCAAAGATGATGGTATTAGAAGGTGGGGTCTTGGGGAGGTGCTTAGGGCATGAGCATGAAGCCTTCGTGAATGGGACTAGAACCTTTCTGAAGAGGCTCTGGAGAGATCCCTTGCCCCTCCCACCCCTTGAGGGCACAGTGGGAAGTTACCAGCTATGAATGGAAGAGGGCCTTCATCAAAACACGTCCATGCTGACCACTTGATCTTGGACTTTCCAGCCTCCAGAACTGTGAGAAGTACATTCCTGTTGTTCGTAAGCCACCCAGTTTATGATATTTTAGACTAAGACAAAGCCTAGTACTGCCTTGAACCAAAGCCAAATAAGGAAGTATGACAGCGAGAGCCATAACCAGTCTTGCTTAAGAACATAGACTCAGGCACTTTGGTGGTCCAGTGGTTAGGGCTCCATGCTCTCACTGCTGAGGGTGTGGGTTCAGTCCTTGGTTAGGAAACTAAGATCCCACAAGCTGCATGGCATAAATAAACAAATAATGTATTATTCGGGCGGCGAGGGAAGAACATGGGCCATCCCATCCTCTGTCCTTTGGAGCTGTGAGAAGACTTACCTGTCCTGAGTTAAGGAGCAGACTGGGATGTGGGCTGCAAGTGCTGGAGGCTAAGGAGTTGTGGTAGGAATGGAGATCTATATGCCTTGTAAGCCAGGAGCTTATTCTGTTTCACATACTTTCTCTTTTGTTTTCTTTCCATATTTTAGCAACTTTAAAAGACATTTGAAGGAGAAAAAAAAAAGAGCATAGGTTCAGAAATGCTAAGTAGAAAACAAAGTAAGAAAACAGACATACACACACACACACACACCCCAGGAGCAAATTGTGTGTAACCCAGGAATGCAAGGAGTGTATTCATGGTAGCCCTTGAATTGGCTGCCCTAAGCCTATCATTTTTTTTCCTCTGTGGCTTCCAGTGCATTTAAAGAAAGCCAGCCCCCTTCACAATCCTTATAATTACTGTTTGTGCAGACCATGCAACCGTGCTGTAGCTACCACAGTTCAGTGCCTGACCTCCCTCCGCCTGCACCTCCTCATTTCAGTTGCCCATGGGGGAGAAACCTTAGTAACTGTGATGTATCCCAGGGGTCATCGCACCCTACTTCCCAGCAGCTGGAGTTCTGCTCGCCGTCAGACAAGAGAACATCAACTCCAGAGTCACATCCTCAGAACCTGCTGCCTTCAGACTCATCTGATGGCAAGTGTCACAGCCCAGATTCCCCATAAGGTAGAGTCTGAGGTGCTGAGAGTATGTGCTTTTGTTTACAGTTCCAGGGAGGACTGAGGAAAGCGGGTGGAAGGAGGCAGAGCCAACACGAGAATGTGTTACCGCACTGAACTCTGGTCAGTGCAATTGATTATTTTGTCCCACGGGACATCCCTTCATAAACTGCTCTCTCATTTGGTCAAGGATTTGGCTGGGAGCAAGGCTCTCTCTAGAGACATGCCTCTGTGAACACGAAGGGCAGCTGCTGTCATGAACAGCTTGATTCGTGGTGACACCTGCAAGCTAGCCCTGTATTTGGGAAAATAGCAGACTGAGGGAACAGTTCCCAGGGCTGTCTGTGCACCTGTGCAGATCTGAAAAGGCAAAATGGAATTAGTGTCCTTGCCATACAGAAAATAATTTAATCCCTACCTCACTCCATAGCTTCAACAAAATGCTTTCCAGCAAAGATCTCAAGCAAAAAGGTAGGAAAGAAATATAGGAGATATAAGGTTTCTTGGCACTAAAGTATAAACCTTGAACTGAAAGATTGATAAATGTTACGTTAAAATTTTAAAGCTGATACAAGACTCCACTTTATGGGGAACCTGGGCTGTGACACGTGGCATCAGAAGGGCCTGAAAACAGCAGACCCTTAGGATGTGATTCTGGAGTTGACTCCCCTCCCCCTCAAATCTGACAGCAATCAGAGCTCTAGGAGGTGGGAAGTAGGGTGTGATGACCCTTGGTATACTAAAATTTAAAGATAATATATCAAAAGATAATACAAGTTATAAACTTGCAGTTGTATATAACATATACCTTATAAAATGTTAGTGCCCAGAAAATATAAAGAATTTCTGCAAGTCAATTAAAAAAAAGTACACAATGGCAAATGGACACTGTGATCAGACATAGCAACAAGAGGACACCTAAATAACAAACAAACTTACGAAAAGATGCTCATCATCACTAATATTGGAGAAAAAAAATTATAATGTGGGTCTCTCTGATCTGGTTCAGAGCATGTGTGGATCTGGTTCACAGGTGGATTGAGGCAGTATGTTGTGCTGGCCAAAAACGGACTTAAATGTTGATTTAGGAAAAGTAAAGTAAAGTCGCTCAGTTGTGTCCGAGTCTTTGCGACCCCATGGACTGTAGCCTACCAGGCTCCTCCGTCCATGGAATTTTCCAGGCAAGAGTACTGGAGTGGGTTGCCATTTCCTTCTCCAGAAGATCTTCCCAACCCAGGGATCGAACCCGGGTGTCCCGCATTGCAGGCAGAGGCTTTGCCGTCTGAGGCACCAGGGAAGTCTGATTTAGGAAAGCACCCCTCTGAATAAAAGTATGAAGACATGCTTCGAATTTATGGGGCTGTTATCTGGAGTGGGGCTGGGGCCAGGCTTCATCTGTGTTTTTCATGTTTTACTTTTTAAGCTGGAAAAATGGCTTGTCATGTTATAATTCATATGCTTTTCCCAGTGTAATATTTCACAAAATAGGAGCCAAAGGTGTGTGCGTGTGTGGAGTTCTTCCGTGCTGAGCATTGTGCTGAGTGCTGTTGGGGGTCAGCACTGTGTGAGTTCAATTCTAGGTGCTGAGATCTTAGGGCTCTCCCGGTCTGAGGGGGAACAGAAGGCAGGGTTCAATGAGGGGGATGGGCTGAGTGATGGAGAAAGGCCCAGTTACAACCCTGAGTGCGGGCAGCACCCTGGCTGGGCCCTTGAGAAGAAGCGGCTCAAAGGGTTATGTCGGGGGGCTTCCCTGGTGGTCTGGTGGTTCGGAGACACCTAGCTTCCTCTGCAAGGGGTGCAGGTTCGATCCCTGGTTGTTGGAGAACTGAGATCCTGCATGCTACGTGGTGTGGTCAAAAAAAAAAAAGAAAATGGATTATGTGGAGAAAGAGCAGTGAGTGAGAGGTGAGGAGGCAGAGCTTCAGGGTCCCGGGCTCACTCTCGCCACTGTCACTTTCCAGTGAAGGAGGCTTTTTGAACTTCAGTTTATTTGCCCTAAAATAGTGGTAGTTCTCACCTTCCAAAAGAGTCAGACATGACTGAGCAACTTTCTCTTCACTTTCCTGGTCATTGGGAAGCGAGAAACTCAGTAAACAATAGCTGTGATTTTGGGGACTTGCCTAGTGGTCCGGTGGCTGGGACCCAGTGCACCCAGTGTGGGGGGGCCGCATCCAATCCTTGGTCAGAAAGCTAAGATCCCACATGCCGCAACCAAGACCCGGCTCAGCCAAATAAATAAAAATAAGAAAAAACAAACATTGCTGTGGTTATAAACAGGCCAGAGGCCAGGTCAGATCTACTCCCACCTCCATTTACCTTGTAGTTCTTTTTTTCTAAAAACAAACAAAAGTGGGTAGAACAGTCACCTGAAATCCCACAGCCCCCTCACCAGCTCGACAGTTACCGACATGGGGCCAAGCTCGTTTCATTCATCCCCCACCCCATTCCCATATTATTATGCGAGCCCCAGGTTTCACAGCCTGTGTGCACACGTGTCGCTTTGTCTCTGCACAGATGGTGATCTCCCTGCAGAACACCACATCCACCAGCCGCCACCTTCGAGTCCTCCCTCCGTCCACGCCCTACTTCGCCCTGGGACTGGGTGAGCTCAGGGAGGGTGGCAGTGGCCTGCCCGTCCTCGAAATTGTATGCTGGCCTTGCCCGAGGTTGCATCCCCACCGGGCTCCAGGTGGCTCATGAGGCTGCACCCTTCATGCTCCAAGGCGGCCTCCCGTCTGCCCACCAGCAGGGCCCCCCCAGCCTGACAGTTCCTCCTTGGATCGCACCCCCAAGCTCAGTTCAGCCCTCTCCTTGCTCTGCCCAGCATCACTGCACCGTGGCTCCTCACTTAGGCCATGGCACTGGCCTCCCAGCTAGCCTTCCTGCTCCCGTGACTCGGGGTTCTCCTTAAGAACAGCGCTGATCGTGTCCCCTCCACTCCCTAGAAATCTCAAGTGTCTATCTGCTGCCCACACAGTGACTGCTAAGCCACAGGGCCAGGCATGGCCTCCCTGACGCCCCAGGTGGCCCCATCACTGCCCTCCCCACTCCAGGTCCTGGAATTTTGACCTGGTCTCCAGAATCTCATTGTCACTTTTGCACCCGCAGGGATGTTCCCAGGAGAAGGTGGAATGGTGGCTCCTGGAATGACCTGCCAGTACATTGTCCAGTTTTTTCCCGACTGCCTTGGGGATTTTGATGACTTTATTTTAGTGGAGACCCAGTCAGCGCACACGCTCCTGATCCCCCTGCAGGCCCGGAGGCCGCCCCCGGTGCTGACATGTAAGTGCCTGCTGCCCTCCTGGGGTCGGTGAGGGCTGGTGCCCCTCTAAAGGATCACCTGCCCACAGGGCCCCTGGGTGGCAGCACACAGCCTGACCCCTTGGGCAGGGGCTTCTGAGTCCTGAGGAGGGACCTGCCGGAAGCTCCCTCATTCCTCCAGAGTTAGGCCCTGACTGTCCTACTTCCCCGGGGGTAGGCGGACTCTGAGCGACACATATCAGGAAAGCAGGCCGCGGCCCAAGTGACCCCAGCCTAGGCGACACTGGCTCGGGGGCCCCCTCAGGCCCACGCACGTGGTGTCCTGGGGCACCAACCACTGCCAGGCGGAAACAGGGGCGGGGCTTGTCCC
>SJYT01001929.1:132228-221083 GCA_006410635.1 Cephalophus harveyi
CCTTCCCTGCCCCGCCTCGCCGGCAACAGCCCCTCTCAGCTTGGGCCGCGCCTCGGGAGAGCCCGGGCTGTTTCTCTTGCCCATCTTCCCCTGTGGCTGCAGTGTCGCCCGTGCTGGACTGCGGCTACTGCCTCATTGGGGGCGTGAAGATAACCAGATTCATCTGCAAAAACGTGGGCTTCAGCGTGGGCAAGTTCTGTATCATGCCTAAGAAGAGCTGGCCGCCGCCCAGCTTCAGGGTGAGTGCTCACAGCGCTTCCTGGAAAAAAAGCAAGTCCATCGAATGCAGTAACCCCCGTGAGGGACTTGCTCGAGTGCCCCTGGGGCCGCAGTCCCTTAAGAACCAAGAGGTACAGAGTATACCACTGTAATTCTTGTTATACTCCTAATACCTGTGCGACCCTGGACAGGTCCCATCACCTCTCCTGTCCTTCAAGGCTTGGACAGGTCCCATCACCTCTCCTGTCCTGCAAGGCCTGGACAAGTCTCATCACCTCTCCTGTCCTTCAAGGCCTGGACAAGTCTCATCACCTCTCCTGTCCTTCAAGGCCTATCTTGGATGTCACTATACCCATTCATTCATTCACTGAGTCATTCAGTCAGTCATTATTGTGGCAAATGTTTGACTATAGCAGAGGTCACTAATTGGAAACTCTTTGGTTGAATTTTGTGGTCGTGTTTATTTGGCACAGGGCCTCAGAACACTTTTGAGCTAACATTGCTTGAAACTGAAAGTGTTAGTCACTGAGTCATGTCTGACTCTTTGCGACCCCATGGACTGTAGCTCACGAGGCTCCTCTGTCCATGGGATTCTCCAGGCAAGAATACAGGAGTGGGTTGCCATGCCCTCCTCCAGGGGATCTTCCTGACCCAGGGATTGAACCCGAGTCTCCCACGTTGCAGACAGATTCTTCACCATCTGAGTCAGTAGAGAAATCCAGCATTGATTAGAAACATATCTTGAGTCAACATTTAAGGATGCAGAGATTTCAGGAAGCTCCTGGCTTTCCCGTGGGTAGAGCTCTGCACTTCCACTGCATGGGCTCAGGTTCAATCCCTGGCGAATCAAGATCCCGCATGCTATGCTGAAAAACACAAAAATAGGTATCATATAAAATGTGCATTTGCACTTTCTCTGAAACATTGGAAGATGTGCAGCCCTGGGCCAGGATCCACTGTGGCCCTGTCAGCTGGAGTTGAGAAGCAGGGCGTGTGCACATGCCCGCCCCCGCCCCACTGCCCCACCGTTTGCCCAGGCTCCCTCCCAGCCCGCATGCCCCATGGCAGCCCAGTGCTGGCAGCACTGACCATCACGCTCGTGCGCACCGTTATCTTTCTCAGAGGAGAGATGCCTTGCTTTCTGTGCATCTCTGGAAACAAGCGATAGATCCAGGAGACCACACGTTCCCTGAGACATTTCACTCATAGCTGCCACGTGCCAGGGACCTGGAGGCACGGGCTTGTGTCCCTGCATGCTAGCAGCTTCCTGTGTAGGCATCGGGGCTGCAGCTCTGCTGACAAGTCGGCAGCTTGCTTCCGGAGCTCACGGCCAGGGCTGGGTTGGGAATGGAGCCAGACACGGAAGCCGGCCCAAGCCACACAGGGTGCTGCAGTAGGGAAAGGACCGTGCCAGGGAGCCCGCCTCCTGGGGGAGACCTTCCCACATGCCTCCTGCTTTGCGTCCGAAACCCTTGTCAGTGGTCTTGTACCTCCCACCAATAGGCAGCTCTTTGCAGATGCTCTGTGATGTACTCGTCTTTAAATGTCAGAACCCCGTCTGGTGCAGGTTGAGTAAGTGCTTGCTCAATGGCTGCATCTCAATTTCTTCATGAACAGGGGACTGGATGATCCATAAGAGCCTTCAAATCACAACATGGATGTTTGGAGGAGAGACATGGGTCATCTGAGCAGGAGACGTTACAGTTTCTTTCATACTGTTGGGTCATCTTCTGCTTTTCTTTAAGGCTATTGTCACCATCGGCTTTGTTGAGCAGCCTCCCTTTGGGATCCTGCCGTCGGTGTTTGAGCTGGTTCCAGGGCAGGCCATATTCGTGGAGGTATGTGATGAGACAGTAGCAGGTACTTCCACCTCTTTATGATCAGTTGCTGCTTCCTCATTTGCTTGCTTGATTTTCTTTGCCTCTGTGGGGTTCTTTGTTTTCTTTTGTCTTGTTGGACTGTGCTGCATGGCTTATGAGATCTTAGTTCCCCAACCAGGGATTGAACCCAGGCCCTTGGCAGTCAGAGTGCTGAGTCCTCACCACTGGCCCACCAGGGAATTCCCACCTTTGTGTTTTCATGACCCAGGTGTCCACTCCCAGGTCCAAGCCTTGGTGGTTTCTATAAATTTTTTTTACTGATTGGGATGTTGTTTGTTAGAAAACTTATTCATACTTCCAAATAAATAGATTCACATGATTAAAAATTCAAAATATGCAAATAGATACATGGTGAAATGCTCCCTCTCCCCCCACTTCCTTGGCCATCCAGAGGCCACAACCTTACCAGGTCTGGGTGCCCTTGCAAGCATATGTGATGACTACATAAACACATGGTTTTTTCTTTCCTATGTTTCCATTTCTTCTTCACACAAATCGTTGCCCACTCTATACTCTGTTCTCCACCAGGTACTTCCCATACCTCATTTTTTCTAGCTGCACAGTATTCCACTGTATGTATGAACTGTAATTAGGTCAGCCATCTCCTGCTGATGGATATGATGATTATTTCTGATCTCTGGCCATCTCAGGGAATAGCTTATACATACATCACTCTGTCCTACCTGCAGGATACAGTCCTTGTTGTGCATTTGCTGACTTAGGGCCTCTGCCCTTCTAATTATGGTACATGTTGCCAAAATCCCCACCATTTGGATTATATTATTTTATACTTCCAACAATAGTGTATGAAGGTGCCTGTTTTCTCATATCTTTGCCAGCACAATATGTTATCAAACTTTTTAAAAAAATCTGTTATCATGGACGTTTTAAAACATATACAGGGAATTCCTTGGTGGTCCAGTAGTTAGGAAGCTGTGCTTACCTTGCAGGGAGCATGGCTTTGATCCCTGGTCAGGAAACTTAAGATTCTGCCAGCTTTGTGGCTCAGTCAAAATAATAATCATAATACTAATAATCTGAAAATGAATAGATATACACATATATATGTGTGTGTATATATGTACACATACACACATGTATAACAGAATTACCTTACCGTACACTTGAAACTAACCTAACATTGTAAGTCAACTATACTTAAAAGGACGGAAGTCCAACTGGCCAAGCCCACCCTCCACAAAAAACCCATATAAAAAAACAGAAGAGTTTAAGGATCACCCAGGTACTCATTACCCAGCTTCAACTTTTCTCAACTCTTGGCCAGCCTCATTGCCTTTATATTCCCCGGTCTCTTCCCACCAAACCCTACCCCACCCCTTTAGAGTAGTTTGAGGAAAATTAAGACATCCTGTCACTGCGTTCAGGATCGCTAACTTTCTGCTCTTTGCCAGTAGGAGGCGTGAAACGTTTTCTGGCTGGTTTGCATTTCCATTTTTGATCATGAATGAGATTAAACATGTTGTTTAAGAGCCATTTTTATTTCCGTCTCTGTGAATTCTCTCTTCATATCCCGGAGCCTGAGCTGGACCCCAGGGAGACGGCCAGAGGGGGAGGCCCGAGGCAGGGGGTGCGGCCGAGGGGAGGAGGGGATGGGGAAGAAGCCCCTTCACGGGAGGCTGCAGGATGACCCTTTCCTCCCCAGGTCCTGTTCCTCCCAACCAGCCTGGGAAAGGCAGAGCAGACCTTCATCATTGTGTGTGACAACTGCCAGATAAAGGAGCTGGTGACCACAGGTGGGCGTGCTGCGCTCCCGGGGTGGGGGTCTGCTCCGTGGCTGTGGGGAGGGGAGCGGTGGTGCACTCGGAATGCTGCAGCCTCCGGGCACTGGGCTCCGGTTTGGGGCCTCTTGCTCTGGCCAGAATTTAGAGACCCACGCCAGTGTGGCCCAAAGGCCTGTCCCAAGGGGCCCTCTAGTGCGACAGAGATGGAAACCTGGGGGACAGTCTTTCGTCACGTCACTTTGAAACTCACCTAGACCTTTGGGGACCTGCCAGTGACTCACACAGAAACAGCCAGGGCACCCCTAGGTTTCTGCTGTTAGAAAGGGCGTCCTCCTGTGTTTCCTCGGGCGCCCCGTTCCTTCCCGGCACCTGTCTGTCTACCATCCACCCAGTTCACCCAGCAGGCATTAATTGAGTGCCCATCACATGCTAGGTTAGCAGAATCACCTCCTGTTGGTCTGTGACAATGTGACAACCTGAGTCTGTATGCTGTTGGCTCCCTGTGTGTACACTTCCTGGGGTCACGATAATGGCCAGTTAGTTGCATGTGGATGGTGACCTCGGTCATGTGACAGCCTTCGGCCAGAGTCCTGACTTCAGCCCTCGTGAAATGTTGCTCCCCTAACCTTGTCAGGAGTTGGGCAGCTGGTTGCTCTGGATCTGATCTATATTTCTGGTGAGAAAAGTCAGCCGGAGCCTGGAGAGCTCACAGACTTAACAGCCCAGTACTTCATACGCTTTGAACCTGAAAACCTTCAGTCCACCGCCAGCAAACTGCTGATTATTAGAAACGCCACGTGAGTGACGCCTGTGCGGGACCCCAGCACACACCCCGCTCCCTCCTCACCTGGCCTGACATCCTGAATCTGAGCACAGGATGGGAGGATGCGGGTGTGCACTGTTCACCATGGTACTTGGTAGCCACACGTGACCATTTAAATGGAAATGAACTAAAATGAAATGAAAAACTCGCTTCTTCAGTGGCGCCGGCCACATTTGAAGCGCTCAGTGCTTGGGTAGCTAGTGGCGGTCATATTGGAGAGAGCAGAGCTGCGAGATCTCCAGCCCTGCAGGGAGTCACACTGAGCAGGGCTGCTCTCGATCCTCTGCGTGTTAAGTCACTTCAGTCATGTCCAACCCTTCGCAGCCCTGGGGACTGTAGCCTACCAGGCTGCTGTGTCCACGGGGCTCTCCAGGCAGGAATACTGGGGTGGGTTGCCGTGCCCTCCTCCAGGGAATCTTCCCAAGCCAGGGGTCGAGCCCATGTCTCTCATGTCTCCTGCATGGGCAGGCGGGTTCTTTACCACTAGCGCCACCTGGGAAGCTCCTCTGGTCTATCCTTAACCAGGAACAGCTTTCCAGAGAATTCCTGCCCGGTCCATGAGGGGAGCTCTCTCACGTCCCAGAGTCAGACAGCTGAAGGTCTGTGGGTTCAGCTGTCACTGCCATTTACTCTCTGAGCGCCCTCTCAGCCTCGCCGTTATGCCAGGGCAGGCCGCAGGGTGCCTCCTGGCTTGCTGTCCCCGTGACCCAGGCCTTACACAGGCTCTGTTCGCTGGCACAGGGGGCGGTTCTTGCCTGCCGTCTCCGCCGCACCCACACCTGCCGTCAGCAACGGGGCTGGGCGGGCTGGTGGCCGAAGTAGGCCCCGGCCTTGGCCCCACTGCCTACTGTCAGGGCCGCCCCCGCAGGCACGTGGAGCTGGCCTTCCACTGGCAGATCATGAAACCCAACCTGCGGTCCCTGATGCCCGGAGAAACCTACAGCACAGACAGCATCAAGTACCACCCAGACAGGGAGACGGCCTTCTGCATCACCCCCAAGATGGGCGTTCTCAGCCCCCACTCGGACCACGAGTTCATCCTGAGCTTCTCCCCTCAAGAGGTTCAAAGGGGGCCATCTTGGTGGCTGCACACAGTTGGGTCATGCGGGTTTCACCCTCCGTCCCTGTTCTTTGGTGACGTCGAAGCTACAGCTGACCCGGCAGAGACCCCTGGTGTCCTGCCAAGGCCAGCGCTTAGCCAAGAGTGGGGCTAGCGGACGGGCTTGGTGTGTGCAGGACGAAGGAGCTTGCCTTGCCTGGTCCCCATCCCTCACACCCTGTCCTGAGCAAGTCTGGCCTCACTTCGACTCTAGTGTCTTCCATGTTTCTACTCCATCAAAGGTGTTACCATTCCTGCCCAGCTCACAGCAGCTTCCAGTGAGGTGGGGTTCCCCAGCGCAAGGCTCACACAGCCCTCGATTCCCAACGTGAAGCCCTGTATGTAATAGGCGAGGGTGGAGCAGGAGGGGGATTCCCAGCAGCCCTTGTTGGTAAGACAGCAGGTCTGCCTCTCAGCCCATCATTCAGCCCCTGATACTGTCTGTCCCAGGAAGGCTTGATGCTTCAGGCACATTGAGGGCACTGCCAAGGGCCTTCCCGTCCCCCAGGCCCAGCTGAGGTGGGCATGCCAGTCTTGAGACTGCAACGGCCCCCAGTCCCTGAGTCAAGGCTCACGTCCTGGCAGCCCCCGTTTCCCCCAGTATAGGGAGAGGCTGCAGGGAAGCAGTTTTGTGTCTCAGGAAGGGGTCTGTGGCGGCCGGCCCACGGGGAGGATTGCTGCTGTGACTCGACCCTTCCCTGGGCGGGCTTTTGTCTTTAGGGTGCTGTGTTTGTCTTGCAGCCAAGGGATTTTCACAGTGTGCTCCAGATGGTGCTGGAGGAAGTCCCAGAGCCTGTTAGGTGAGCAGGACCCAGGCCCTTGGCTGAGGGATGGGCACCAGGCCTGCCCTCCCATGGAGGATGCTGAAGGTCTGTGGGTTCAGCTGTCACTGCCATTTACTCTGCCATCCTCCCATGGAGGATGCTGGCGGGGGAGGCACCAGGACTGAGTGGATGAGCCCCTGACCCCCAGCAGGCTTTGGCAGGTGAGAGCTCCTTATCTTGCCCTGGCACCAGGCTTGGAGCAGGCTCTGCATGCAGGGAACAGCTCTCTGATTGTGCACCCTGGAACCTGGAAACGGTGCCCCGGGCTCACAGTTGCTACCAGTGGCCCCTGGGGGTGGTGCTAATGGAGGAAGGAGTTGGTGACACCTCTGCCAACTCTTCCCTAAGCGGGCTGTCGCTGGGGGGGTCCCCGGTCAGCTGCGGGGGAGTTCCAGGCTGGGGCGGCGGCACTGTGGCCCCTGGAAACACAAGGAGGGAACTTGGTCCTGGCCTGCAGTTGAGCTGCCAGCACAGCTGCAGGCATTCACTTGTTTCAGGGCATTGCTGACACCTCCAATTTCAGGGGGCTCAGTAGCGTGGGCAGGGCGTGCTTCCCTTTCATAGGACCAGAGATAGGGGACACGATGACTCTTTAGCTCATGGTGGGTTTGTGTTCAGTTTGGACTTGGAAAACTCCAAGGACCCCTTGTACTGCATGGATGATGTGATCGTCCTGGAAATCGAGGTGAAGGGCTCAGTGGAACCTTTCCAGGTTCTCCTAGAACCGTATGCCCTCATCATCCCTGGGGAGAACTATATTGGCATAAACGTGAAGAAGAATTTTAAGGTAGGTGGTTGTCTCTCCCCAGCCTGGATTGGTTGAGATGGTGCTGAACTTGGCACAGGTTCCTGGGCTCAGAGGTCTTTGGCCTGATATGTTACCCACAAACCCCGCTGGTGCTGTCGAGTGGCTGGGAATTAGCTGGGAGGGTTTGGAGAGGACCTTTTGTGAGCCTCAAACCCCTCAATCCTTTAGCAAGTACAGTCTCGCAAGGAGCCCGGGTCGGGGTGTGTCTTTCAGATGTGGAACAACAGCAAGTCAGCCATCAGATACACGTGGGGGAAGATCAGCGACTGTCACATCATTGAGGTGGAGCCCTGCACGGGGACCATCGGTACTTTGGGGACCGCGGGAGGGGCTGGCGGGGGAGGGAGAGCTCGTGGTCACAGGAGCCTGGGCAGGAGTTCGAGGCCCCGTGATCAGCTCCAGCCACAGCCCAGCCCTGGCCATGACATGAGGAGGGACCCGACATCTGGGCCAGCCGCAGAGGGAGCCTGCCGCCCCTGCGCGTCTCCCCGCCTCACCTCACCCTTCTTCTCCCAGAGCCCAGCGAGGTCGAGGATTTTGAGCTGAACTTTACCGGGGGTGTCCCTGGCCCGACGAGCCAGAACCTGCTGTGTGAGATCAAAGATTCACCCACGCCCGTGGTGTTGCACATCGAGGCGGCCTTTAAGGTGCCTTTGATGAGGCTGGGCAGCTAGGCGGGCTGGAAAGGGGGGCACCAGGGTATGGCACCAAGTCCACACCCGGCTGGCCCAGTGACCGGCCCCTCTGGGTGTTCAGGGGCCGGCCCTCGTCATCGACGTCTCAGCCCTTCAGTTTGGTTTGCTGCGCCTGGGACAGAAAGCCACCAACTTTATCCAGATCCGGAACCTCAGCCAGCTCCCGGCCACATGGGCCATGAAGGAGAGCCAGGTCTCCCTGCAAGAAAGGCAAGAGGACGTAAGTGCAGTGGTGCCACCCCGCCCCCAGGCGCAGATTAACCCGTGTGATGTGTGAGCCGAAATGCCTTGACTCTGAAGCTGGCGCGCTCAGGCTGGGAGAGGAAAAGCCTGCCTGGTGACCTTTGCCTGGCAGTGTCCCCCGACTCCCTATCCTTTCTACCGCGAAGTGGAACCCCAGAGACTGGATTTTCCTGTTCCTCTCTCTGCCTTCTGACATAGAAATAGGACAAGGGTTTCTCCCTCTGTCAGGGTAGCCGGAGTCAGGAAGAAGGTGGGCAGCTGAGTTGGGAGGGAAGCTTCCAGGGCCTCGGGGAAGGGCAGGCGCGCTGCTGGGAGTCCAAGCCTCCCAAGGATCATGCTTGCAGTTTTGAGGACCTGCCACCAGGTGGTGAGCGTGTGACCCAAACCAAAAAGTCTCCGAAAGGAAAATCACGGCCACTCAAATGGCTCGCTTCCTTTTTCTCTAAAAATATAAAATATTAAAAGTGGATAAGAATTTACTGTCAACGTCTAAATTAGGGCATCGTGTCTAAATACCATGTTCAATCCTGAATAAGCCCAAGCCACACCACCAGCAGGCGCAGGAAATCACTGACTCACCGCACCCACTCTTCACACGTGGGCGCGGTCGCTGCACGTGTGAGACTCTGGCCAGGTGAGAGGGTCTGACCCTCCCTCTAGCTGCAGCTCACCCAGGTTCCCCTGCTGCCCACTTCCTTTCCCCTTGAAAGCTATTCCTCTTCACCTGGTAGCCCTGCTTCCCCCCTGGGCACTCTGAAACTGAGAAGTGAAGAGAATTGTGTTTCGAGTGGCCAAAACCATTGCCACAGGATTTGTTCCACAGGCTCGGAGTTGATGCTGGATACCCCCAGGGCTCACTGGTCACCCTGCCTGGCTCAGGGAACCAGAGGCTGAAACTGGGATGGGGGGGCAGGTGTTCTCAGTAACCTTTTATTCAAATGAAACCTTCAACAGAAACCCAAGATCTAGAGTAGAGTATGAACCAGAGGCCCCCTGATCAGGCATCCTGCCTCTCCCCACATCCCACCCCCCAACTCTAGGACTTCTGGGGAGTCCCTGGGATTTCCCGGAGCACAGTTGGAAACTTACGGACCTCAGCCAGCCTCCTCATTGGATAGATAGAGAGAGGGTTGGGGGTTTCCCCAAAGCCACACCACTACTAGGTGGCAGAATCATATCAGATCCCATTTCCCTGATTCCCAGTCTGTGTTTTTCCTCCCACTGTGAAGAATGACTACGTTTTATAATTGAAGTAATTATCAATTTCACGGTGTATTAAGATTTATGTCCAAATTGAAGTTGGTAGCAATCTCTGTAGTTCTGTGTACTGTATTCTTGTGAGCTCTCCAAATATTGAGAATTGGGGTTTGTTGGCTGTGCCCAAGTCAGGATCCAGAAACCCACCCCCAGACCAAAGCCTGCCCCCCGACCACATACACACATGCCTCGGGCTCCATGTGAAAAACAATGAGCGAAGAACGCAAAGGAGCACTTCCCTTCCCAGCTCAGCTTGGACCCAACGCTGAGGAGAGACAGCTACTTTTCCTGAGATGTAGGCCAGCCCTACTCCCCACCCCCCAGTGCCTGGGCAGTGAAACCTCTGCAGCGAGAAAGCATAGGGCCCAAGACAGCACAGCATCACTGCCAGCGCGGAGGCGGGCTGGCTCAGGGCAGCGGCTGCCAGGTTACCCTGCAGGCAGGTGCCTTGCACTCATTCATGGTCTTGGTCTCAAGGAAGAAGGAGACGAGAGAGGAGTTATGTTGTTCCTGGTTGTGATCTTTCAATGCCCAGTGACACCCTGCTAGTCACTGTGACCCGTCTGGGGGTCCTGGGGCATACGGTCAGGGGCACTGTAGTCCCCGAGCCTTCTCCCTTTCCATTTAGCGCCTGGTACGGGGCAGGAGGTGGACACATCAGGTAAACGTGAACTAACTGCAGTGGGGCATTCAGTGAGGGGGTGACCATGTTGGGAAGGGATCACATGGGTGTTACCAAAACCAAACTTGGGTCCTGATCATCCACACGCAGGAAAGCCCATCTACTGACACTGGGTTGTGGTGAAGGGAAGTGTAGTGTTTATTGTAAGGTGCCAGACAAGGACAACGTGTGGCTCACACTCAAAAAGCCCTGAACACCTGAACAGTTTCAGCCAAATGTTTTTAAAGACCAGGTAAGGAAAGAGGGTTATAGAGTCTGTGGTCAGCTCATGCACAGTTCTCTGGTTGGTTGATGACAAGGTAGTGTCACAGCGATTAACATTATCAATCCTCAGGCTCCAGTACATCGAGGGACTACGCGCTCATGGTCTTCAAGTAGTTAACTTCTATTTGGTGGTGGTTTAAGCATCTGTAAAACAACTTCGGAAACGTGCACCAGTTACTATTTTCTAGGTGTTTCAGAGAGGAGCTAAAGCAGAACATATGAGGGAGGGGTCTGTCCCGAGAAGACACAGTTATAAGTGCAAGGACACATCTGTGGCCACATAGGAGCTTGCGCCCTGCTGCGGTCTGGGGGCTTGTCCTTCCTTCCTTGGAGCCGCAGCTCCTGACCCGCACCTGCGCAGTGGGGCGGGCAGACCGCTCACAGCCGCCACTCCGAAGGCGCCTCCCTCTGCCTCCCACCTCCTTTGCTTGGAGACTCACTTTTCATCGTCTCCTCCTCCTCATCCTGAGCACTTGCTCACCTGTGCTCCCCCAGCCACTGTCTTCTTCCGACCCTGGAAGCGCTCAGGGGGCTGGGGGGCGCAGCTTGGGGGTGACCCTGGTTGGTCATGGCCAGCCCCCAATTCTGCAGTTCCAAGGGTTCCCACTGCTCCCCCTTCTCTGCATCAGGTGTCTCCCTTCGACATCGAGCCATCAAGCGGCCAGGTACAGCCGCTGGGGGAGTGCAGAGTGAGCATCACCTTGGAGGCCCGGCGCTGCCAGCGTCTGCAGACCGTCCTGGAGCTGGAGGTGGTAGACGGGGCCTGGAGGTAAGGGGATGCAGGGAACCTGTACAACACACGCTGCATAGTCACATATTTATTTATATCATATGTAGTTTCGTGTTTGTAGACGTTTTGGAATTTAAAGGTATTGATAAGATGTTTATATTATAAAGTTTAGAAATTACAAAAAAGGAAATGAAAATGATCCATACTCTATTACCTGGACATCATTCGCTAGTAATATTATGGGGTATATGTATCCTTCTAGTGTATGTGTGCTAAAGGAATGAAGGGATGTACAGTAATGCAACCATTTGGGACAAGGTTTTGTTACCTGGTAAAAGGGTGGCAGTACTCTTGGTCCAGCATTAGTCCTGGATATAGCTGCAGAGAAACTTAGACGTGTGCAGTGGGAGCCCTGTGCTCATCCCGGAAGGCTCATGGCTGGACTGTTAATGATAGGGAAAAGCTGGAAACAAGAATGTTCATCAGCAGAATAGATGCAAAATACCTGGCAGATTTTTTTCTTTTGTTGAGGGTCAGTTGACTCGTTATATTGTGTAAGCTTAAGGTGTACAATGTACTGACCTGAGGCTTCCCTGAGGGTCCAGTGGTTAAGACTCCCACTTGCACTGCCTGGGGCACGAGTTCCGTCCCTGGTTGGGGAACTGAGATATCCCACAAGCTGCACAGTGCAGCCAAAAACAAGAAAAAGAAAATACTGACCTGATCCATTTATATGTTTCGGCACGATTGCCATTGAAGCATTAGCTTACACCTCCATCACTTTATGTAATTATATTTTCCTTTTTGTGGAGAGAATACCCAAGTCTCCCAGCAGGTTTGATGTATATAATACAGTATTGTACATAATCACCATACTTCACATTAGGTCCCCAGGACTTGTTCACATATTAGTTGGAGATTTGTACCCTTAAACAGCATCTTTCCTATTGGCCCAGCCCCCACTGCTGGAAACCATCATGCTACTCTCTATTTCTTTTGGATTTTTTAGATTCTAGATATAAGTGAGATTATCGAGAATTTGTCTTTCTCAGAATTAACCTCACTTAGCACAATGTCCTCAAGGTCCATCCCCGTTGTTGCAAATGGCAGAATTTCCTTCTTTCTCATGGCTGAATAATATTCCATTGTATGCAAAAACCACCTCATCTTTATCCATTTATCTGTGACAGACACTTAGGATGCTTCTACACCTTGGCTATTGTGAATAATGCTGCAGTAAACATGGGGATGCAAATATCTCTTTGATATCCTGTTTTCATTCGCTTTGGATATATACTCAAAGGTGGAATTGCTGGGTCAGATGGTAGTTTGATTTTTAATACTTTGAGGATCCTTCATACCTTTTCTGTTGTGACTGAACCAATTTACATTCCTACCAGTGGTGAACAAGGGTTCCCTTTTCCCCATTTCCTCAGCAACGTTTGTTATTTTTTGTCTTACTAAGGATAGCAGTTCTAACAGGTGTGAAGTCATATCTCATTGTGATTTTGATTTGCATTTCCCTGATGCTTAGTGATACTGAGCATCTCTTCATATACCTGTTGGCTATTTGGATGCCTTCTTTCTGAAAATGTCTAGTTCCTCTGCCCATTTTTAAATTTGAGTTCTTTACCACTGTGTTACCTGGCCTTGGGAAGACACAAAGGTCTAGGCTTATTGAAATAATTTCTTTGATATGTAACTTAATGAATTCAGGAATTCTATCCTGAATTCCACTCAGGATGCACTGTTGGGAACAGGTACAGTGGCTGCTGGCTTGATGGTTGCACCATCCTTTGTTTACTGAAATGGCAGACTGCATTCTTTGTCGCCCGCAGTGTGCAAATACTCCTCTCATTTGGTTCACTGTTTCTTTTGCTGTGCAGGAGCTTTTTAGTTTGATGTAGTCTCACTTGTATATTATTTTTTATAGGCTATCTATTTTATTTACTTTGGTGGGATGCACAGCACGGCCTGTGGTGTGCAGAAGCTTAGATCCCAAACAGAGGTCAAACCTGTGCCCCTCACTATGGAAGCACAGAGTCTTAACCACTCCACTAGGGAAGGCCGTCACGTGTTCATTTTTGCTCTTACTGTTTTTGGTACTTTCGGTGTCAGATCCAAAAAAACATTCCTCAGGATGTCGAGGAACTTCTTCCCTGTGTTTTCTTCTAGGTGTTTTATAGTATAAGGATCAGGTCTTATGTTTAAGTCTTTGATCAATTTCAAGTTAATTTTTGTGAGTGGTGTAAGATGAAGGTTCAATTTCATTTTTCTACATGTGGTTATCCACTTTTCCCAATACCATTTGTTGAAGACAGTGTCCTTTCCCCATTAAGTGTTTTTTTAAAATTGAAGTAATAGTTAATTTACATTGTTGTGTTAATTTCAACTGTATCGCAAAGTGACTCAGTTATATATATACATATGTGTGTGTATATTCTTTTATATATATATATATATTCTTTTTCAGATTCTTTTCCATTATAGTTTACTACAGAATATTGAGTATAGTTCCTTGTGCTGTCTAGTAGGTCCTTGCTGTTTACTTGTTTAGTATATAGTACTGTGTTTGACCAACCTAGACAGCATATTAAAAAGCAGAGACATTACTTTCCCAACAAAAGTCTGTCTAGTCAAGGCTATGGTTTTTCCTGTGGTCATGCATGGATGTGAGAGTTGGACTATAAAGAAAGCTGAGCGCAAAAGAATTAATGCTTTTGAACTGTGGTGTTGGAGAAGACTCTTGAGAGTCCCTTGGACTGCAAGGAGATCCAACCCGTCCATCCTAAAGGAGATCAGTCCTGGGTGTTCATTTGAAGGACTGATGCTGAAGCTGAAACTCCAGTACTTTGGCCACCTGATGCAAAGAGCTGACTCATTGGAAGAGACCCTGATGCTGGGAGGGATTGGGGGCAGGAGGAGAAGGGGACGACAGAGGATGAGATGGTTGGATGACATCACCAACTCAACGGACATGGGTTTGGGTGGACTCCAGGAGTTGGTGATGGACAGGGAGACCTGGCGTGCTGCGGTTCATGGGGTCACAAAGAGTCGGACACGACTGAGCGACTGAACTGAACTGAATTTATCCTCCCCCCTACACTCCACCCCGACTATCATCTTTGGTAACCATAAATTTGTTTCCTATCTCTGTAAGTCTGTTTCTGATTTTATAAGTTCATTTGTATCTTTTTTTTTTTAGATTTTACATATAAGTGATATCATATGATATTTGTCTTCCTCTGACTTTCTTCTCTTAGTGTAATCATCTCTAGGTCCGTCCACATTGTTGCAGATGGCATGATTTAATTCTTTTATGGCTGAGTAATAGTCCATTGCATATATGTAGCACATCTTCTTTATCCATTCATCTGTCGATGGACATTTAGCTTGCTTATTGCAAATGGGGCTGCAGTGAATGTTGGGGGTACATGTATCTTTTCAGGTAAGACTTTTCTCAGGATACATGTCCAGGATTGGGATTGCTGAATCATATGGTAGCCCTATTTTTATTCTTTAAAGAACCTTCATAATATTTTTCATTGTGGCTGCAGCAATTTACATTTCCGCCAACAGTGTAGGAAGGTTCCCTTTTCTCTACACACTTCCTAGCACTTACTGTTTGTAGACTTTTTGATGATAGTCGTTCTGATGTGAGGTAATACCTCATTGTGGTTTTGATTAGCATTTCTCTAATAATTAGCAACATTGAGCAGCATTTCACGTAGCTGTTGGCCATCTCTGTCTTCCTTGGAGAAATGTCTGTTCAGGGTGTTCTTGGCTTTCTTGTCAAATATTAGTTGAGTGTATATGTGGCCCCCTTCATGGATCACAGCCTTGTCACACCAAAGGGGCTTGCATAACTCACTGAAGCTATGAGCCATGTTGTGCAGGGCCACCCAAGACAAGGTGTGGCCCCCTGGAGAAGGGAATGGCAAACCACTGTAGTATTAGACACACAAGAACCCCATGAGCAGATGAAAAGACAAAAAGATATGACACTGAAAGATGAGCCCCTGAGGTTGGAAGGTATCCAGTATGCTATTGGGGAAGATCAGACAGCAATGACTAATAACTTCAGAAAGAATGAAGCAGCTGGGCCAAGTGGAAACGACGCTCAGTTGTGAATGTGTGTGGTAGTGAAAGTGAAGTCCAGTGCTGTAGAGAACAGTGTTGCATAGGAACTTGGAATGTTAGGTCCATAAATCAAAGTAAACTGGATGTGGTCAAGCAGGAGATGGCAAGAGTGAACATCGATATCTTAGGCATCAGTGAACTAAAATGCACAGGAATGGGTGAATTTAATTCAGATGAACATTTTATCTACTACTGTGGGCAAGAATCCCATAGGAGAAATGGAGTAGCCCTCTAAGTGAACAAAAGAGTCCTAAATTCAGTACTTGGGTGCAGTCTCAGAAACGACAGAATGATCTTGCTTCCTTTCCAAGGCAAATCATTCAGTATCATAGTAATCCAAGTCTGTGCCCCAACTACTAATGCCAAAGAAGTTGAAGTTGAACAGTTCCATGAAGACCTCCTAGAACTAACACCAAAAAAAAAAAAAAAAAGATATCCTCTTAATCATAGGGGATTGAAATGCAGAAGTAGGAAGTCAAGAGAAGATACCTGGAGTAATAGACACATTTGGCCTTGGAGTACAAAGTGAAGCAGGTTAAAGGCTAACGGAGTTTTGTCAAGAGAACATGCTGGTCATAGCAAACACCCTCTTCCAACAACACAAGAGATGACTCTACACGTGGACACCATCAGATGGTCAATACCAAAATCAGATTGATTTGGTTCTTTGCAGTCGAAGATGGAGACGCCCTATACAGTCAGTGAAAAGAAGACCTGGAGCTTCAGATCATGTGGCTCAGATCATGAACTCTTTATTGCAAAATTCAGGCTTAAATTGAAGCATGTAGGGAAAACCACCAGGCCATTATACAGTAGAGGTGATGGATAAATTCAAGGAATGAGGTCTGGTAGACAGAGTGCCTGAAGAACTATGGATGAAGGTGCATACAAGAGGCAGTGACCAAAGCCATCCCCAAGAAAAGCAAGAAGGCAAAGTGATTGTCTGAGGAGGCTTTACAAATAGATAAGGAAAGAAGAGAAGCAAAAGGCAAGGGAGAAAGGGAAAGATAAACCTAACCGAATGCAGAGTTCCAGAGAATAGCAAGGAGAGATAAGAAGTCCTTTTTAAATGAACAATGCAAAAAAAAAATAGAGGTAAACAATAGTATAGAAGGGAAAAACTAGAGATCTTGTCAAGAAAATCGGAGAGGTCAAGGGAACATTTCACACGAGGATGGGCACGATAAAGGATAGAAATGGTAAGGATCTAACAGAAGCAGAAGAGGTTAAGAAGAGGTGGCAAGAATATATAGAACTATATAAAAAGTCTTAATGACCCAGATAACCACAGTGATGTAGTCACTCACCTAGAGCTGTACATCCTGGAGTGTGAAGTTAAGTGGGCCTTAGGAAGCATTACTACGGACAAAGCTAGTGGAGGGGATGGAATTCCAGCTGAGCTATTTAAAATCCTGAAAAATGATGCTGTTAAAGTGCTGCACTCAATATGCCAGCAAATTTGGAAAACTCAGCAGTGACCACAAGACTAGAAAAGGTCAGTTTTCTTTCCATTCCCAAAGAAGGTCAGTGCCAAACAATGGTCAGACTACCATACAAGTGTGCTCATTTCACATGCTAGTAAGGTTATGCTCAAAATGCTTCAAGCAAGGCATCAGCAGTACGTGAACTGAGAACTTCCAGATGTTCAAGCTGGATTTAGAAAAGGCAGAGGAACCAGAGATCCAATTGCCAATATTCATTGGATCATAGAGAAAACAAGGGAATTCCAGAAAAACATGTATTTCTGCTTCACTGACTATATGAAAGCCTTTGACTGTGTGGGTCACAACAAACTATGGGAAATTCTTAGAGATGGAAATACCTTACTTGGAAATGCCACCTTACTTGTCTCCTGAGAAACCTGTATGCAGGTCAAGAAGCAACAGTTAGAACTGGACTTGGAACAACAGACTGGTTCAAAACTGGGAAAGGGGTATGCCAAGGCTGTATATTGCCACCCTGCCTATTTAACTTCTATGCAGAGTACATCATGTGAAATGCTGGGCTGGATGAATCACAAGCTGGAATCAAGATTTCCAAGCAGAATATCAACAACCTCAGACACGCGGATGATACTACTCTAATGGTAGAAAGTGAAGAGGATCTAAAGAGCCTCTTGATGAGGGTGAAAGAGTAGAGTGAAAAAGCTGGCTTGAAACTCTACAAAATCTAAGATCATGGTATCCAGTCTCACCACTTCATGTCAAATAGAAGAGGAAATAGTGGAATGAGTAACGGATTTTATTTTCTTGGTGTCCAAAATCACTGTGGATGGTGACTGCAGCCATGAAATTAAAAGACATTTTCTCCTTGGAAGGAAAACTATGAGAAACCTAGACATCATATTAAAAAGCAGAGACATCACTTTGCCGACAAACGTCCATATAGTCAAAGCTATGGTTTTTCTAGTAGTCGTGTACCCATGTGAGAGTTGGACTATGAAGAAGGGTGAGTGCTGAAGAATTGCTGCTTTCCAATTGTAGTGGTGGAGAAGACTCTTGAGAGTCCTTTCAACGCAGGGAGATCAAACCAGTCAATGCTAAAAGGAATCAACCCTCAGTATTCATTGGAAGGATTGATGCTGAAGCTCCAATACTTTGGCTGCCTGATGTGATGAGCCGACTCACTGAAAAAGACCCTGATGCTGGGAAAGATTGAAGGCAAAAGGAGAAGCAGGTGACAGAGGATGAGATGGTTAGATAGCATCATTGACTCAGTGGACATGAATTTGAGCAAACTTCAGGAGATAGTGAAGTACAGGGGAGCCTGGCGTGCTACAGTACATGGGGTTGCAAAGAGTTGGACACGACTTAGCGACTGAACAACAGCAACAGAAATAGGTGGCATTTTTAAATGAACGAAATACCATAGTATTCTGGGTGGAACACACTGGAGGTTTTGAAGGCTATTAATGATATTCCCTCCCTCATGCTCTTCTTCCCTCCCTCCTTCCTTCTTTTTTGATGGAAAATTTCTTATATAAAAATATTAATGATAGTATAATTGAACACTGGTGACCTTGGTCTGGAACAAGTTGGAACGGGGCTTGGGTTCCCAGCCGGAGACTGAGCCCGGGTTGCATCGGTGAAAGCCCCAGATCCTAGCCACTAGAGTGACAAGGGCCCTGGTCCTTCATCTTTGGGAAAAGAATTTCCACAAAGATGGAAAGTAGTGAAGCAAGTATTTAGTAAAAGAGTACAGTACGTGTGGATAGACACAAGGGCAGACTCAGAGGCAGAGTCCCGAGTTGCTGAGTGGTGCCCTCATGATGACTTGAGTTACGTTTATGGGGCGTTTCTTCTGGGTTTCCTGGGGCCGATCATGCTGATGTGCCTGGTTCACGTTTGCTGTATCTCAGGATCCATTCATGTGCCTGCACGCATCTCTCTGACCTTCAAGGAACCTTTCTGCACATGTGTGGCCAGGGAGGTCTCCTGACTTCAGGAATGAGAAATATGTGCTCTGGGCAGGGCTCAATGGTAGCTTAGCATCGTTCCCCTTTGACCTTCAAGGAGCCTTTCTGCGCATGTGTGGTCAGGGAGGTCTCCTGACTTCAGGAATGAAAAGTATGTGGTCTGGGCAGGGCCTAGCCTCTTCCCTTAATTGTCCTGCTAGTCTCATCTTAGAGTTTCAGTCCATAGGGAATACATCTCCAGTTGCCTTACCTTCAGGGGAGCCTATCCACCTCCTGTCTGATAATGAGCCCTGGTGTATCCATCATCTACCTTCAACAATTATCAAATCATTGCAAATACTGTATCATCCACATGCTTCACCCACTTCTTCCCACCCGTTCTCAAACTATTTTGAAGCATAACATTTATTTTCTTAAATTGACCAGCAATAATATTTTGCTTCTTAAGCTGGACGAGGGTGGAACACAGATGTTCTTTTCATTATTATTGTTTTAATCGTATATATATATATTTAAACTGTGTGTTTGTTTTGTACTTGTTTCGCCATGTATTTTGTTATAAAAACACCTAACTGCTTGTTTTAGATCCTCATGAGTTCTTGATATATCCTCCGAAGAGAATGTGCCAGTTTATACTTTCACCTCCAGGCAATGAGACTACCCGTCACCCCAAACCCTCACAGTCACAGATATTTTCAGACTGTACTTGAACCAGCAACAGGGGGAAAGTCCCAGCAGAGTCTTGTTCAAACGTGCTTTCCCACAACTACTATCTTGGGTCTCAGGATGAGTCTCTTCACACTCAGCTGTAACCGCATGGTTCCTCCTGGTCCTTACACAAGGTTAAGTCTGTTTTCTCCTCAGGGAGAGTCAATGCCTTTTATTCATCTCTGCTTATTTCCTTTCTTATCTGTATTCTTTCTTCATAAAGGGCCTTGTATTAGTCAGAATATTTACAGTTGCAAGTGACGGAAATATATCAGTTTAGGCAGGAAAGGGGAACCATTGGCTCACATACCTGGGCATTCCTGCCCTGCCAAATCCAGGGGCTCCAGCCCCTTGTCTGGCCTTCTACTTCTTGCTCCTTCTCCACCCTCCTTCCCTCTTCCCGCATCCATCCTTTCACACAGCTTCTCTCTCTTTGGTGGCCTTTCTCTCCCCTATTGGCAGGGGCCCTTGGCCACAATGCCCCAGGGAAGGGGGCCACTTAGAGCTTCAGGCTCACAGACTTCCAACTTAATAACCTCCATGAAGAATGAAAACGCTTTCTCCAGAGATATAACCTGATTGGATCTCCCTGGTCCCTGCCCCCTCCATACACTGTAGTGGGGAGAATCTGGCTCCAAAAGAAGCACTGGGAAAGCTTGCTGGACAGTAAAACAGTAGCTACCATAGCCCAGCACAAATCTGCTGGATCTGTAGTGCATGGATTTAAGCATTTTCCTTGTATACTCTGTCTCTTGGGGTTTTTCTCCTCGCAGGGATATGTCCTTGGCCCTGCAGATCACTAATTTGGTCTCTGATGGATGCACCTGTTCCAACCTCTTTTGTTTGTGACGTGTTCCTTTTCTGTAGCTATCTGTTCAGTTCAGTCGCTCGGTTGTATCTGACTCTTTGTGACCCCATGGACTGCAGCATGCCAGGCTTCCCTGTCCATCACCAACTCCTGGGGCTTATTCAAACTCATGTCCATTGAGTCAGTGATGCCATCCAAGCATCTCGTCCTCTGTTATCCCCTTCTCCCAACTTCAATCATTCCCAGCATCAGGGTCTTTTCAAATGAATCAGTTCTTCACATCAGGTGGCCAAAGTATTGGAGTTTCAGCTTTAGCATCAGTCCTTCTAAAGAATATTCAGGACTGATTTCCTTTAGGATGGACTGGTTGGATCTCCTTGCAGTCCAAGGGACTCTCAAGAGTCTTCTCCAACACCACAGTTCAAAAGCATCAGTTCTTCGGCGCTCAGCTTTCTTCACAGTCCAACTCTCACATCCACGCATAACCACTGGAAAAACCAAAGCTTTGACTAGACGGACCTTTATTGGCAAAGTAATGTCTCTGCTTTTTAAAATGCTGTCTAGGTTGGTCATAGCTTTTCTTCCAAGGAGCAAACATCTTTTAATTTCACGGCTGCAGTGATTTTGGAGGCCAAAAAAATAAAGTCTCTCACTGTTTCCATTGTTTACCCATCTATTTGCCATGAAGTGATGGGACTGGATGCCATGATCTTAGTTTTCTAAATGTTGAGTTTTAAGCCAACTTTTTCACTCTTCTCTTTCACTTTCATCAAGAGGCTTTTTAGTTCTTCTTTGCTTTCTGCCATAAGGGTGGTGTTAGCATATCTGATATTATTGATATTTCTCCCAGAAATTTTGATTCCAGCTTGTGCTTCATCCAACCCAGCATTTCTCATGATACTGTCTGCATATAAGGCAAATAACCAGGGTGACANTTTTAGTTCTTCTTTGCTTTCTGCCATAAGGGTGGTGTTAGCATATCTGATATTATTGATATTTCTCCCAGAAATTTTGATTCCAGCTTGTGCTTCATCCAACCCAGCATTTCTCATGATACTGTCTGCATATAAGGCAAATAACCAGGGTGACAATATACAGCCTTGACGTACTCCTTTCCCGATTTGGAACCAGTCTGTTGTTCAAAGTCCAATTCTAGCTGTTGCTTCTCGACCTGCATACAGATTTCTCAGAAGACAGGTCAGGTGGTCTGGTATTCCCATCTCTTTCAGAATTTTCCACAGTTTGTTGTGATCCACACAGTCAAAGGCTTAGCCCATCTTTGCATGAAATGTTCCCTTGGTAGCTCTAATTTTCTTGAAAAGATCTCTAGTCTTTCCCATTCTGTTGTTTTCCTCTATTTCTTTGCATTGATCACCGAGAAAGACTTTCTTATCTCTCCTTGCTATTCTTTGGAACTCTGCTTTCAAGTGGATCTCTCTCTCTGTCTGTCACTGTCTTACAAAGCCCTCTTTTTGTGTTTCCTCACATTTTGGTTTGGAATCCTTTGGTTTTGGGTTTTTCATCTACATCTGAGAATCCTTGGCTGCCCACTCCTGCCTTTCTGGAGGAGGAAGTTGGTTTGCATAAGGAGCTGGTGGTATCAGATTCCTCTGGGTAAGTGGGTATAAGAGTGGAGGGCGTCCTCCTCCCAGGACTGAAGTGTGCGTGAGTAGCCTCAGGGCTTCTGGAATAACCTTAGAGGAAGGGGCCTTTGAGAAGACAATGTAGGACAAGCAGTCAACGAAACCCACACTGGCCAGCTTCACAAGTCAGTCCCTTCCTTCCTTCATAAACAAAATCTCTTCTGGTGGTTTTCTGTCTAAAACAGGTTGGGAGCCCAGTGTTACCGCAGGATTTGCAGTGACCTCTCTCCAGGGCCACATCTACATTCTTCATCGAGGGTGGGGGTGGGGGAAGTCCTGCTGCAGGATTTACCCGTCTTCCGCAGCGTAATGCCTGAACTCTGGGAGCTCACCCAGCTGAGCCAGCTGCACTAATCTTCCAGCACTCCTTTCGTTCTGCCTCCCGGCTCTCTCCCCTCAGCCCACCCTGCCCTGCGTACTGCATCGAGGGATCTCTGCTTGGCCTGCTCCAGGGGTCTTAAGTAATAGTTTTGTTCTCTGTTTTATCACTTACCCTTTCTTTTAGTTTTTTTCTCATTGGAATAGCATTATATTTGCTTCCTTGTTCTTTGTTCAAAATTTTCCACAAATAGGTCATGATGTTACCATTATAATATATCTCATTATAATAATGATACGCGGGGCAAATATGATCGCTGCCAATCCCACCGCACTGTCCGTCCTTCTCCACTCTGCTCNATAGCATTATATTTGCTTCCTTGTTCTTTGTTCAAAATTTTCCACAAATAGGTCATGATGTTACCATTATAATATATCTCATTATAATAATGATACGCGGGGCAAATATGATCGCTGCCAATCCCACCGCACTGTCCGTCCTTCTCCACTCTGCTCTCCTACTCCTTCTCTTCCTCAGCCATACGGTCACCATCTCTCCTTTCATGGTGGACTGCCCTGGTGGCCCAGTGGTAAGGAATCTGCCTGCCAATGTAGGAGACATGGGTTCGATTCCTGGGTCAGGAGGATCCCCTGGAGAAAGCAGTGGCAATCCACCGTAGTATTCTTGCCTGGAAAATCTCATGGGCAGAGGAGTATGGTGAGCTACAGTCCTTGGGGTTGCGAAAGACACAACTTAGCGACTAAGCAACAGTGGTTCTTTAATGGTACTCATCCCGTGTGTGAAGTGATACTTCACTGAGGATTTGATTTGAATTTCCCTTATGGCACATAATGCTTAGCATCTTTCAGGAGCTTACTGGCCACTTGTAGACCCTCTTTGGAGAACTATCTCTTGAGTTCTTTGCTCATTTTTTAAAAATAGGGTTATTTGTCTTTTTGTTATTGAGATAAAGGTATTCTTTTTTTTTAGGTTAAGTGTTCTTTTTATATACATGTCTCTTATTAGATATATGATTTTCAAGTCTTTTCTCCCATTCTGAGAATTGTCTTTTCCCTTGTGTGTGTGTGTGTGTGTGTGTGTGTGTGTGATTTATTAATTTATTTTCGACTGCGCTGGGTCTCCGTTGCCGTGCACGGGTTTTCTCTAGTCGCAGCGGGCAGGGGCTGCTCTCTGTTGCAGGGCTCCGGCTCCTTCCAGCAGTGGCTTCTCTCGCTGTGGAGCACAGGCTCTGGGCACATGGGCTTGCAGCGGCTTGGTTGCCCCACGGCATGTGGGATTTTCCCAGGCCAGGAACTGAATCTGTGTCCCCTGCATCGACAGGCAGATTCTTAACCAGTAGACCACCAGGGATGTCCCTCTTTTCACTTTCTTGATGGTGTACTTTGAAGCACAGACGTTTTTAATTTTGGTGAATTCCCAATTTATGTATTTTTCTCTTTTGTTGCTTATGCTTTTGGTGTTATACCTGTGAAACCATCGCCTAATGTCAGAAAGATTTACTCGCATGTTTTCTTTGGAGAGTTTTATAGTTTTAGCTCTTATTTTTAGGTCTCTGATCCATTTTGAGTTAGTTTTGAAATCAAAAAGTAGGAATTCTCCAACTTCATTTCTCTTTCTCAAGATTGTTTTGGCTATTCTGGGTCCTTTGAATTTCGGTATGAATTTTAGAACCAGTTTATCAATGTCTACAAAGACCTAGCTGGGATTTTAATAGGGAGTATTTTGAATCTGCATGTCTGGTCTGGGGAGTATTGCCCTCCTAACAATATTAAGTCTTCCTTCCCATCCTTTAACAGGAAAATGTCTTTCCATTCATTTAGGTTGTTTTTCATTTCTTTCAGTGATGTCTTGTCATTTTCAGTGTATAAGTCTTACACTTTTTTGTTAAAATTATTTCTAAGGATTGTGTCATTTTTTATGCTTTTGGAAATGGAGTCTTCTTAATCACACTTTATGATTATTTATGGCTAGTGTGTAGAAATACAAATAGTTTTTTGTATTTTGACCTTGTACCCTATAACCTTGCTGATACATTACTTCTAATGGTTTTCTAAATAGAAGATTGTGTCATCTGCATTTAGAGATAATTTCACATCTGCCTTTCTTTTCTTTTTCTTGCCTAATGGACCTAATAATACTCCCGTTCAGTGGGCTTCCCTGGTGGCTCAGAGGTTAAAGTATCTGCCTGAAATGCGGGAGAACCGGGTTCGATCGCTGGATCGGGAAGATTCCCTGGAGAAGGAAATGGCAATCCACTCCTGTACTCTTGCCTGGAGAATCCCATGGAGGGAGGAGCCTGGTGGGCTACAATCCATGGGGTCACAAAGACACAACTGAGCGACTTCACTTTCACTTTCAGTGTCGAATGGAAGAGGCAAGAGTGGGAATCTTCACCCTAGTTCTAAAATACACAGATGAAGTCAGTGTCTGGACATCCTTACCTTGTTCTTGATCTTAAAAGGAAAACAGTCTTTACCTTTAAGTTCAATATTAACTGTAGGCTTTTTGTAGGTATCCTTTATCAGGTTGAGGAAGTTTCCTTCTGTTCCGAGTTTGCTGGTTTTCCTCATGAAAGAATGTTAGATTTCATTGACTGTTTTTTCTGCATTGTTTGAAATGACCATGTCCTTTGTCCTTTTTTTAAATTAATGTAGTATTTTACACTGATTTTTGTATTTTAAACCCAAATTTTATTTCTTATTTGACTTCGTGCTTATTTGGGAGTGTGTGGTTTAATTTACACATATTTTCATTTATTTATTTATTGTTGGCCACACCGTGCAATTTGTGGGATCTTAGTTCCCCAACCAGGGATTGAACCTGAGTCCTCAGCAGTGAAAGCACAGAGTCCTCACCACTGGACCACCAAGGAGCTCCCTGTTTTGTCCACTGTTTAAAATGATGTATTGAAATCTCTCTGTATTTTTTTGAATTTTTATTGGAATATTTACATTTACAGTGCTGTGTTAATTTCAGGTATACAGCAGAGCGAATCATACATATATCCACTCTTTCTTTCTTAGGTTCTTTCCCCGTGTAGGCCATTACAGAGTACTGAGCAGGGTTCCCTGTGCTGCACAGCAGGTCTTACTAGTTACCGGTTTTATCTATAGTAGTCGCAGTCTCCCAATTATCCCCCACCCCTTATCCCCTGCTAACCTTGTTTTCTATATTTGTGACTCTACTTTTGTTCTGTAAATAAATTCATTTGTAGTCGGTTTTTTTTTTTTAGATTTCACCTGTAAGCAATATCATATATTCTTCCTTCACTGTCTGCCTTACTTCACTCAGTAGGGCAGTCTGCTGCTGCAGATGGCACGACTTCGTTCTTTTTATGGCTGAGTACCATTCTCTTGTATACATGTGCCGCATCTCCAGTCACTTCTCTTGATGGACATTTAGTTCACTTCCATGTCCTTTCTATTGCATGCATCTTTTTGAATTATGGTTTTCTCCAGCCCTAATGGGGTTGCAGGATCATGTGGTAGTTCTGTTTTTAGTTTCTTAAGCAGCCTCCATAGTGGCTCTACCAGTCTCCATTCCTATCAACAGTACATCCCTTTTCTCCATGCCCTCTCTAGCAATTTACTGTTTGTAGACTTTTTGACCTTTCTGACTGGTGATACCTCATTGTAGTTTTGATTTGCATTTCCCTAATAATTAGTGAATTATTTTTCATGTGCTTTTTGCCCGGCCATCTAATCATTATTTTTGAATGATCAATTTCTCCCTTCAATGCCATCATTTTTTGCTTCATGTATTTTGGGACTCTGTAGTTAGATGTTTGTATTTATAACTGCAGTTAAGCCTCATTTTCAAAGATACTTTACAGCTTTTACTGGGACAAGTTTTTCCTTATTTGCTATTCTTTTTTTCCGATTTTTTTTTTTTTTTTCACTTTTTGGCTGCACCTTGCAGCATGTAGGATCTTCCCCAGCGAAGACTGAACCTACGCCCTCTGCATTGGAAATGTGGAGTCTTAACCAGTGGCATGCCAGGGAAGTCCATTCTTATTTGATACTCTTGAAGATTGCCAGGGTGACTTAGATGGCAGAGGTTTTTTTGTCCTTAATTATTGAACAAAGTGAACAAAACTCAGAAATTTATGGCAAAAAAATGGATCTGGGGAGAAAGTTAAAAAAAAGAAAAGATAGCATGAAGACATCCTTGTGATGGAACTATTCTGTGTCTTGACTGTGGTGGTGTCATGGGTATCTACATGTGATAAAATTATGTAGAAGTAAATACAGATTAGTGCATGTCAGCTTCATGGGGTCTGAATAAGACTGCTGGACTGTATCCTTCTCGGTCTCCTGCTTGTGACATGGTGCCGTCATGCAAGCTGTTACTGTTGGGAAATCGGGTGAAGCGTATACTTGGATCCCTTTATATTTTTGTTGTTGTTGTTACAACTGCATGGGAATATACAGTTATTTCAAAATAAAAAATTAAAAGCAAAATACATGTCATCCCCATTCCTTACATAAGGAAAAAAATACCCTCAGACAAATTTGGGTGGGTCTGTTTCTAGGTTTTTTAACATTGTTCCATTGATTTGCTGTGTATCTCCCTACCAGTAACACACTCCCTTGATTGATATAGCTGTATAGGAAGTCTTAATATCCAGTAGAGTAATTTCCCACTTTATTAATCTTCAGTCTGTGTCCTTTATCTTTCTATATAAATTTTCAAATAAACTTGTCTATATCTACAAAAATCATGGCTAGGAGTTTAATAAGAATTGTGTTAAACCTAATAGATCATTTTTGGGAGAACTGACATATATATTGAGTCTGTTAATCTGTGATTGTGATTTATGCCTCTCTGTTTATTGTCATCTTCGATTTCTTTCATCAGTGTTTTGTAGTTTTTAGCACACAAGTTCTGTAAGTGTTTAATTAGAGATTTGCCTGTTTCACTTTTTTGAGTGATTGTCAGTGGGATTATACTTTTCACTTCTGTTTCTGCTTGTTCCCTGTTAGTCTGTAAACATGTGATCGAGTTTGGAATTCCCTGCGGTCCAGGTAGTTAAAACTCTACACTGTTTCACTGCTGGGGGCTCAGCAGGTTCGACCCCTGGTCGGGGAACTACAAAATCTTACAAGCCGCCTGGTGCAGCCCAAAAAAATGTGATTGATTTTTATGTGTTGATTTTTAGCCTGTCACTTTGCTGACTCACTCATTAGTTCTAAGAGTTTTTATTATAGATTCTTTGGGATTTTCTACAAAGACGGTCATGTCATATGCATATGGGTAGGTTTTACTTCTTCTTTTCTGATGAGTATGCCTTTTATCCCCCGTGTTCCAGCCACCTTCCCGTGTATGCTGAGGTGCAGGAGCCCTACGTGTACCTGCAGAGCAGCCAGGTGGAGGTCCCCAACCTCTACCTGGGCGTGCCCACCAAGATGGCCATCACACTCGTCAATGGCACGCTCCTGCCCACCCACTTCCACTGGGGCAAAGTACGTGAGCCCACTCCGTCGGGCCCCACCCTTGCAGCTCTCAACCCCAGAGGCCCATGTTGAGGGGCATCCTGCTCCCCAGACACCACCCAGAACAGATCACTGCCTCCGGGGCCCAACTCTATAGCCTGCCCTGTGTCCCAGGGGAGATGAGGCCATGTCTCCATGCATCAAAAGCAGCTACCCACTGTTCCCCGTCACCCTGGGCCTCCCAGGGCAGCCTTTTGTTAAGTCCAGGGAACCCCCTGACAGGCGTGAGGTCCATCAAGCATGGGCAAGGAGAGGAGAAAGGGACCTGTGATTTATCCCCACCTGGGAGCACCATGCCCTGCTGGGCTCACTGAGGGCCCCGAGTCAGCAGCCTCCCCAAAGCATGCAGCGGTCCTGATCCCTCTGTCAGGACCCAGGTCCATCCTGGAAGCCCAGTCCCTGACCTGCCCGTGTGTCTGCCAGCTCCTGGGGCTCCAAGCAGATGTCTGCACAGTGAAAGTCACCCCAAGATGTGGCATGCTGGGCCCCAGCGAGGAGCGCCAGCTCAGCCTGGAGTTGACTGCACATACCCTGGTGAGTGTGAAGCCAGGGGCTGCATTGCCTGGGGAGGCCCCTAGCTGTCTGCAGCCATGCAGCCGGGAGGTCTGCCTCAGACCCCTGTCCTGGGCCAAGCAGGGAACAGATTTCTTGCATTGGGGTCTGGGGCTCCATTCCTACTGGGCCTGCTCTCTAGGAAGACAGAATTAGGAAGGCTGGAGCAGGCTGGGATAGGCCCTGAAACTCTTGAGCACCACCCTTAGCCCTCGCCAACCATCCTCTGTGACACAGGTGGGCCCACCTTTCCACCTGCCCAGAGATGCCCCTGTGTTGGGTGCCCAGGGGCATCTGAGCAGTGCCCCGGTTCCTCAGAAGGACACAGCTTCTCCTGGGTTCAGCCCACAAGAAGGCCATCGGGCAGAACGTGCTCAGTCCTTGAGGGGTTACCAGCTATCCGTTTGTAGTTCTTATGGAAAAAGAAGCTTTTTCCTCACAGGGACTCGCAGACTCAGTACCTCTCTGGGGAACATGGAGACGTGGGCTTTCTTGTACAGCTGAGTCTGAGCTCGAGGGTCACAGATGAGTGGGCCCTGGGCTGGCCCAGAGCACACCTCACGCAGGAAGGGTTTGACTTCTGTGATAGCAGCTTCATCAGAATAAATGTGCAGCTTCTCCCGAGATCTGCTTGGCGGGAGTCTCCTTCAGGCGGGCACGCCCAGATGTTGGGAGCCGAGTCACAGCCAGGAGCTCTGAGGAAGAGGCCAGGCCTCCTGAGGGTCTGGGGATGGTGGCCCATTGGAGGGCTTGGGAGCCCTTCCACAGAGATGAGCCTGGCAAGGCCTGTGGGTTGAGCCCTCCCGGCTGCCCCCTGTGCCGCAGGAGGCCATCTGAGGCCCCTCTGCCAAGGCCCACCCTGGGTCTTGCCCACGGTGACACACCCCTGGTGACCTTTCCTACAGGAAGCGGTGACCGACCTCGCCCTCCCTTGTGGCGTGTCAGGCATGAGGGAGCCACTGGTTCTGGGCATCTCAGGGAAACCCCGGGGCCTGCAGGTAGCCATCGGCGTCTCTAAGGAGGAGAGTGATGACAGGTGAGCCCAGGGCTGGGCCTGGGGGCTGGGGCGGCTGTTCAGAGGAGCGGCCTCGCTGTGGGACCAGCCTCTTCCAGTTGATTCCCACAGCCAGGAGAAGACCCCTCACAAACTCTGTGGGGAGAGACCCCCCCAGCCCCATCCCTGCCCTCTGGGTGGTCGTTCTCCGTATGCCAGAGGCCGGGTGGCCATGGTGTGGGGAACAGCAGGGGACAGGGCTGTGGGCAGCTGGGAGACACGCCGGCCTGCCCCTGGCCTGGGAGAGCTGTTGGCGGGGGACACCCATCTTGGCATGGAGGGTGCATCTGTGGGGTGGCTGGCTTCGCAAGGAGGGCTTAAAGCCTGGTTTTGGGGCAGCTGGGCACCTCCAGCCTGAGGTGGCCAGCCGGGCAGGGCTGAGGGTGGCATGTAACTGGTGCCCATGGGCTTGGGCAGTGCTCCCAGCACAGAGCTGTGGCCGGGCCACCCCGAGACACTCCACCTGGACTTCGGCTCGGCAGTGCCACTGCGGACCCGCGTGAACCGCCAGCTCTTCCTGACCAACTGCTCCCCAATACAGACTCCTTTCACCCTCGAGTTTGAGTACTTCGGGAGCCCCGTGAACAGCCTGATCCAGAAACCCAGCCTGTAAGTCCAGCTGTTTTCAGTGACTGTTCCCAGGGAGGACGCAGCCCGGGGTTGCCCCACTGGGCCTCCATGTGGCTTCGGTGGGAGTGAGTCGCCGGAGGAGGGTGTCCACAGGTAGACATGGAGAAACACAAGGAGTAGGGGGTCCTGCCTGCCCGCCTCCCAGGCCTTGAGAGGAAAGCGGGGCATGTGGCCCCTTCTGGTCAGCCTGGGCTGCCAAGGCAAGGGCTTTGGATAGACCAGGCAGTCCTGGGGCCCTCGGATGAGGAAGAAG
Source organism: Cephalophus harveyi (assembly GCA_006410635.1). NCBI lineage: Eukaryota > Metazoa > Chordata > Mammalia > Artiodactyla > Bovidae > Cephalophus > Cephalophus harveyi. The sequence continues at coordinate 162,530 of SJYT01001929.1, forward strand.
TTACTGTAGGTGGAGGCAACCGTTGCCAGAGCGGGAGTGAGGCACGCTGCAAAGCTGTAGCTTGCAATCAACCCCATTGGAAGTATTTATATCCCAGAAGTTAGCTCAGCTTGCCAGCTGTAGACACCTCTCCTCAGGTCTCCTAAGGTAGGGGAAGTGGGGGGCAACTTCGGACTACTGGGGGTGGGGGCTGCCACGAACAGTTCCTTAGCCATGAATTTGTGCAGAAAGTTAGCATGTGCAGTGGCGGGATAGATGTCCACAGGAGACTGGAGATGGCCTATTGCAGAAGGCCGGGAAAAGGCTGGGAGTCTGGATTGGGTCTGCATCCCGGGGTCACCAGGGCACAGAGCCTGCGCATCAGGGGTCCCTGCCCTCGTGCACTCCTGATTTTGTTAAGACTAGCAGGCAGCCTGCCGCTGAGATGCTTCGGGTGGTAGGGTGGCGAGGGAGCAAAAACCACAGGTGGAGGTGAAGAGGAGCCCCGACTGGCTCTCCATGGGAGGAGAAGCAGGGCCACCTTCCTCTGCTGGAAAGCCGGCGGGGAGGGGGATGCTGTTGCCTGGGGAGATGGGCTGAGGTCTGGGTGAGGGCCTAGACGGCTTGATGCGATTTCCGTACCCCTCTTGTCAAGCCCCGACATGCCTCCCGCCCTGCTGAAGACGGCACGGATGCAGGAGCTCTTGGCCAAGCGTGAGCAGTGGGGTAAGAGCCCAGGCCCGGCCAGAGCAGGGTTTTGTGGGGCCTTTGAGGATGTGGGCCACCTGCTGCAGGAAGGGGACCCTGGCCAGAGAGCTACTCCTCAGTGTCCTTTCTAGCCAGGTCCCTGAGATGGCCATGGCTTCCACTGAACAGCCCCTGCTCTTTAGAACACGGCCACCTTCTTGCTAAGGAAGAGGGCCTATGCACGGGTCTGGCTTTGATTTGGGATGGGTGGCGGCTGGTGGCTTAGGAGTGAGGGCTCCCACGTGGCCTCACGGCAGTGAGAGACCTGGACCCTGGACCCCAGGCTTGCAGGAGAGTCTCTTTAGGCGGACCAGGGAGAGACTGCAGGGTGGCTTCTCTGGTTCAGTGCTTTGCTGACACTTGAGGGTTGGGACCTCTTTCCTGCCCGGGAGGGCTTCCTCCCCATTCCTGGGTCTCACTGCAGAGTTCATGGAAAGCATGCTGTCCCATGGGAAAGGAGCAGCCTTCTTCCCCCACCTCTCCCGGGGCGTGCTGGGCGCCCACCAGAAGCTCAGCATCGACCTCACTGCCTGTGCCAACATGTGGGGGGAGTACTGGGATAGTCTCATCTGCATGGTAAGCGTGGGCGGGCGGCCTGGGGCACAGGGACCCCCACCCTGGCCCCTACCTGCAGGCTCGCTCTCCTCCAACACCCAGCCCTCAGCCTCACAGTTCTCACCAAGTAGAAAGATGATGCCTGCTGAGCTCGGGATGGCCCTTTGCATTGACCAGCAGCCCTGGGATTCCTGCAGGAAGGGTCCCGTGAGCAGAAGCACCCACATCTTTGCCCATGAGGTCCCCCTGAGGCTGGGACTATACTTAGGAGGGCTGAGGAGTCAGATGGGCTGCCTGCCTTGGCCAGAGTCTGAGATCCAGAGTGGGCAGTAAGCATGGAGACGGCATGGCCTCCCAGAGCCAAAGCCTCACCCAGGCCTTGGTGAGGCCATTGTTCATTCCCTGTCAGCCCATTCACTGACTCCGTCATTCAGCATGAGCTGAGACCTTATGTGTACAGGTTCCTGTGTGGTCCCCTGGACTGTGTACAGGGGTGAGGAAGACAGCAGACCACCCCAGTGGGGAGCACCTAGTTTAGGATGAAGGGGTGAAACATGTTCCACTTCCTATGTCATTTAATTATTGCACAGATTTTCTTCAACTATTCAGTAAATTCGACAGGTGAGTTATTGTAGTTATTTGCTTTAAATTGTGCTCTATCCAATGACCAAGCGGTGATCACCTTAATATACAAAGAGTTCTTAACTAACAATAAGAGGGGGTGGCACAAGCATCTCAAGGGGCAAAGGGTCATAATAGGCTGTTCAAGAATGACAGCTGGAGACGGCCAGTGAACATGAAAAGTATTTCATCAGCACTGCTAACTAAAGAAGGGGAAGACCCTGGTGGTCCAGTGGTCAGGACTCAGCATTTCCATGGCAGGGGGCCTGAGTTCAGTCCCTGCTCTGGGAACTAAGATCCACAAGCTACATGACACGGCCAAGAAAAAAGAAGTGAGAATGAAAGGCACCCGGAAACACTGGTTTTGTGAGATGAGCAAGGTTTAAAATTGTCGATGGAGGTGCAGGGATGGGTGCCCGTGGGCACAGTGGGGCTGCTGGGAAATGTGTGCCCTTCAGAGGCACTTGTGCAGGGCGCTGGGGACGCACATTTAAAGTCGCCCTGAGGAAAGAAGTGGATACACGAACAAACAAGTTTCATACCAGGCTTCTTTTTCTTCTCAGCACTGTTTATAATAAAGGGGGAGAAAAAGGAGACAGTGTAGACGTGTCCACCAGGAGAAGATCCGATAAAACATTAGGCTACATCCATACCCTGGGATTCCCATAGCCAGTTCAGCAATGCCATAAACCTTCACCAGTAAAATTATTGTATGTGGTTAAAAGAAAAAAAAAGATCACCAAAACGAAAGCATGCCCAGAATGCCCCTCATTTATATCTGTTTTATGCACACAAGTCTGTCTAGACAGTTCTAACGAAATACTAACAGTGAGTCATGCTGTGGGGTGGGATAGGATTATGGGTGAAATACAGTCTATGTTAAATTTGTAAAAATAAGTGATTTTGACTAGCAGAGAAAATAATCACTATTTCCATTTAAAAGATGAAGAAATTTCATCCAAAGAGCCATAAGAGGCCAAAGGCCATCAGGCTGGGAGACAGTGGTCACACGTGGAGACCCTGGGCTGGCTGGAGGAGGGGATGAGGCGCCTCGGGGACGTGGAGGCAGCAGGGGATGAGAGACAGGATTGGTGTGCGTCTGCAGGTGGGAGACTTGCCTCCAGCAGTCATCCCAGTGCACATGGCGGTGGTGGGCTGCCCCATCAGCTCCCAGAGGACCCCCCACTACACCACTGACCAGACCCAGAGGGAGCCCGTCATCAGGTACCGCTCCTTCCCCACCTCCCCTCCGCTAACCCCGGAACCCTTTGGCCTCCATTCCGGCTGTCCACACCAGCTCGTTGCCGCCCAGCTGGCCCAGTGCCACCTGGTGTCACCCAGCACGAAAGCCCCGGGCCAGGGCCACCCCGGAGGAGAGAGGCCTCAGGGCATGGCCATGATCTGCATGTCTCAGAGGCTCTGGGGGGATAGGAGTGAACAGTCGGTGTCGCCCGAGGCCAGGGCCGCGCTCGGGGCCCCTCACTGGGGTTTCTGTAGTTGGTCAGGGCGGTTGGAGAGTGGGGAGGCGGGTGACTGGGCCAGTGAGCAGCCCTGGGTCACGGTTCCCTGGGGGGTCGTGTTGGGGTGGGCCTCCAGCCCTGGGGCTCTATGACTCCGGGGTGAAGACAGACCACTGGGCCTCCTCCCTGCCCAAGCCCGGCCCTCCTCTCTGAGGTGGATCGGCCTGCGAGGTGTGCGCTGATCCTGGTCCCCTGCCTCCAGGTTTGGCACCCGGGTCTCTGGAGGAGACCCAGTCACCCGGATCCTTCGCCTGAACAATTCCAGCCCCTGTGGTGAGACGCTCATGAAAGAAATTGGGGCTCTTGCTTCAGGCTGTGCCGGGTGGGGGCCAGGATGGGAGGGCAGCTAATGGCCCACAGCCTGGACCCTGGAGTCCAGCGGGCCTGAGGTACGGAGAGAGGACCTCAAGGGCTAAGGTGGGGAGTGGCCAAGCCAGTCGGGGGTCATCAGAACCATTTCCACCTTGAGGGCAGGAGTTGCCCTTGCCTGTAGAACCTGGTGTCTTCTACTGTGCCCGGCCAGACGCCCGCCCTGGCCACATTCACCTGGTGTTGGACAGAACTTGCAGAGCACACCTTTTCCTTCCAGCCAGCAGCCCCTGTGCCGCTTGCTGGGAGCTAAAGGATGGAAGGGGAGAAGGCAGGGGCTGCACGGGTGAGAGGAGCCGGAAGTCAGCAAATAAGCCAGAAGGGAAAGCGGCTATAGGGAGAGCACAGGGAGGCCTGGATTTGTGCATTTGGACATGAAAGGTGGTCTTGGGATCCGGAGGACTAAGGGTGGTGGAGCCGATGGCATGAGCCTGTAGACTTGAAACAAGAATTGCCAGTAAGTGACATTGGTAAACGAGGCCCCCGCCAGCCTCAGTCTCGGAGAACTGGTGGCCTCTGGGGCCTGCAGAGGCCCAGGCAGGAGTCATCTGCTCTTTCCTTACTCCTTATGCCTTTCTCCTGCATCTGCCCCAGACATCCGCCTGGACTGGGAGACCTACACTCCAGAGGATAGGGAGGACCGGCTGCTGGAGCTGCTGATGTTCTACGGGCCACCCTTCCCGCTACGTGACCATGTTGGGAACGACCTCCTGTACCCCGAGACCCTGGAGAGCAGCAGCTCCTCCTGGTCCCCAAGTCCCTCTGAGTCTGAGTCCAGCCGTGAAGCCACCTGTGTGAGCAGGGGTGGCGGGTGGGCCGCTAAGCCGGGTCAGCGGGTCTCAAACTGAGCCTCGGCGACTCCCTTGACCATAGGCCGAGGGCAGCTCCAGTGCCAGCGCCCCCCAGAAGATCATCTCGGTCGTCCTGCAAGGGCATGAGGGGGTGCCCTCTGACCACCTGTTCTCCATCAGCCCCAAGCAGGTGGTGAGTGGGTGGGGCGGGGAGCTTCGGGGAGCCGTCCCCCTGACCAAGGCTGGGGGTGGGGGGGCGGTTGTCCAGCGCTGAGGCTGCTGTGCCTGCCAGGTGGTCCCTGCGGGGGGCAGCAGCACCATCCACATCTCCTTCACACCCGTGGTGCTGGCCCCTGACGTCCTGCACAAGGTGGAGTGTGTCGGCTATGCCCTGGGCTTCTTGAGCTTGGATGATGAGGTGAGCGCTCTGGGCCTGGGGAGGGCTTCCCCCCACCCCACCTCTCAGGACTCCAGTGATGGGGCCTGGGCTTGGTAGGTGGAGAGGGAGCTTCCGGGCCGGAGGCGCCGCCTGCAGGACTTTGCCGTGGGACCCATGAGGCTGGACCTGCACGGCTGCGTCAGGCCGGCACAGTGAGTCCACAGAGCCACCTGGCCCACCTCCTGCCCCTGGTGGGGAGCAGCCTCCTTGGGCGCTGCTGGGGACCATCCCGGGGCTTGGGAACCAGAGGATGGGCACGGGAGGGTGGGGCCGGCCAGGGGCAGGTGAGGCCCCGAGGCCCATCCCGGGCTGTTGCCGGCAGGCTGAGCGTGGAGTGGGACTACGGTGGCAGCGTGGTGTTCTGGCAGCAGGCCAGCGACCTCATCCCCGAGCAGCCCTGCGCCGGGGTGAGTGTGCAGTTGCCCTGCCCTCCCGTGTTACCGGGTGCCCCTCACCGGCCCTCCGGGGGCAGAGCCTCGCAGTCTGTGAGTCCCCGCTTCCTGCGGTTGCCAGGTGCTGAGGGAGCTGGTGACCACCCGCCACCTGAAGCTGACCAACACCACGGAAATCCCTCACTACTTCTGGCTCCGGGTCTCAAAGCCCTTCTCCGTTTCTCAAGAGGGGGCGAGCCGCAGCCACCGGGCCCTCGGCTGGAAGCAGGAGAGTGAGGAGGAGATGGCAGCAAGGGGCAAGCAGCTGGTGCTCCACCCACAGGAGAACACACTGGTCAGTGGTGGTGTCTGCGGTCCCCGCCCGGGGGCACACACTCCTGGGCCGGGGTCACCCTCCTCTCACGTTCCTGCACGTGTATGTAGACGGCACGGCCACGCAGCACCCTCCCAGGGCTGCACTCAGACACAGACAGCGGCAGTATCCAGGCCCCAGCGCGCCCTAATCACTCAGGGGCTAACTCCCCAGACAGACAGACAAGACTCCAGCCAGCTCACGTGCACACACACAGCCACACACTCCCACACCCACAGTCCCACACCCCCACCCCTATCATCTCACACACACACCCACTCTCACCGGCCCACACCCACACCCACCATCACACACACACACACCATCCAGCACATACACACCGTCCCACATACACACCCACCATCACACATACACACACACTCGCTCTCCCACACACACACCATCCAGCACACTTTCTGTACAGGGGTCTCCACACGTAGATATGCCCTGACCTATCAGAGCGCACACTCAGGAGCCCTAGACACACCAGCCTGCCTTCATCCCCTCTGCCTGTGTCCTGGTCCTGAGAGCACCTCCACGTGGCACAGACCTTCCCCACTCACCTGCCCTCTTGGAGGGTTTCATCACCGTCTTTCCATAAACGTAAGGCACATTGTTCCCAGGGCCCCCTCCAGAGATGAGAAGGCCAGAGCCGAGGCCTAGGAATCTGTATTCCTAATAGGTCCCTTGAGTAAACTTGTGGAGCTAGGTCCACAGACCTGGGTCTGGGAGCCACATGTCCAAGCCCCCTCCCGTGAGGCCTCAGTGATACCTCAGCCCGCTCCCTGCAACCACCAGGGTGACCCCTGAGCAAGACCAAGCTGACTCCGTGTCCCATGCTTGAAACTCAGCTGGGGCCCCTCACTGCTCTCAGGACAGACACAGGCCTGCCCTGGGCCTGCGGGCTTGCACACAGCCCTGGTCACCCGAGGGGAGGACAGCTCCATTCCTCGGGCCCTCAGCTCCTGACGGCTGCTGGGCACGGAGCAGGGTCTGCAGGCCATGCTGGGTCACGGGTTGAGTGGGCACCGGGCCGGGCCTGTAGGAGGGAAGGGTGGAGCCCCAGATGGGCAAGCTGCTGCCTGCCCCCAGCAGCCTGAGGTGACGGCTCGCCCACAATCTGCTCAGGTGAACGTGTCGTTCTCGCTCTCCCTGGAGCTGCTCTCCTATCAGAAGCTCCCGGCTGACCAGATGCTGCCCGGAGTGGACATTCAGCAGAGCCCGAGTGGAGAGAAGCAAATGGTGTTCACACAGAACCTGCTGCTGGAGTACAGCAACCAGACCTCCCAGGTGAGTCCCCGGCCTGGCTCACGTGGTAAAGAGGGGCACTGGGCTGAGCTCTGCTCGGGTGGAGTCAGCAGAGGACCGACCCCAATCGTCTGGCACGTGGAGAGATGGGGTCATCTCCATCCCTACCGGCCTCAGGAGCTCAGAGCCAGGTGGGGTGCTGGAGCGTGGAAAATCAGGGAAGGCTTCCTGGAGGAGCCGGTGGCATGTGAAGCCTGCACATTGTTTAATGGAGAAAGAAGGGGCCAGGCCAAGGGAATGGCCTGACAGTGCCGGCAGTGAGCAGCTGAGGGACGCCTCTGGGGCTTGTCTGGGACTGTGTGTGCACCAGGTGAGAAAGCCAGGGGCCTTGTTCTGTGGGCTGTGACAAGCTCCACACCCCAGCCCCGCAAGCTTCTGAGGGGAGAGGCCGGGGGAAAGGTGAGAGGGCCCAGAGCCCAGGAAGAGCAGAGGGCTGGATGCGGGGGACGGGCAGGCAGGGAGCCGAAACCACAGCGCTGGATCAGGGGAGAAGGGAGCAGACGGCGCCTCCTGGCCGCTTTCCTGCTGGAACCCCCCCAGCGGCCCCCTCCCGCCAGCGGCGGTGCTGCCTGTGGGCTCCTCAGAAGCCGCTGCGTGGAGGGCTGGCAGGGTCCCGTGTCCCTGCTGCTCCCCTGGGTGGCCGGCTCTGTCCCTAGGTGGTGCCCCTGCGGGCCGTGGTGGCCGTGCCCGAGCTGCAGCTCTCCACCAGCTGGGTGGACTTTGGCACCTGCTTCGTGAACCTGAGCCGGGCCCGGGAGGTCTACCTCATGAACCTGAGTGGCTGCCGAAGCTACTGGGCCGTGCTGACAGGTGTGTTAGGCCCTCCTCCCCAACTCCACTAGACCGAGGCCCCCCAGGAAGGGGCCTGTGGCCCTGTGCTGATGGGCCGGACCCCCTGGGAATTGCTGTGCTGATGGCCACTTCCCCCATCTGAAGTGGTCCCCCCCGGGGTGGTGGGCAGGAGCAGAAGCACCAGGAGGCGGGGGTCAGTGCCGCAGGCGGTGCGTGGAGCTGCCTGCGTGTCCTCCCCATCCTGCAGGCCAGCAGGAGCCAGGTAGGGCCCCCGTGGCCTTCAAGGTCTCCCCAGGCAGTGGGCTGCTGGAGGCACGACCGGTCAACGCGCCCCCCACCTCTGTCACCCTCCAAGTTTCCTTCACCGCCAGGTATGGCCCCTCACAGCCTGGCTGGCGCTGCCCCCTGGAGCCCTAGGCCAGCACCCCTTCTGATTTGAGCCCCGGCTTCCCATAGGAGCTGTGAGCTGTACGAGTCCACGCTGGTGGTGGAAGGCGTGCTTGGGGAGAAGCCGTGCACCCTGCGGCTCCGGGGCCGCGGCTCGTATGACGAGAGACACGCTTCACCCCTGCACCAGCTCTGAGGCTCTGCCCTCAGCCCCCAGTCCTGGAAATAAACATGGCCCGGAGCTCGGGAGTGGTTTACTGGGCACGGGCTTCTGCTGGGGGACCTCTGAACAGCTCCTGGGACGGAGGGACCCCTCCAGGCCTACGCCTTGTGTCCTCAGGGCTCAGCCAAGGGTGGGTCCACCGGGCAGAGACCAGGGCACTTAGTGTTCAGATGGAGCAGAGGCAGGACCAGCCTAGTGAGAACTGGCCCTGTGGAAGAACCACAGGCACCGAGGTAAGACTGCGCATTTACTGTGTCTGTCTGCGGCACTCCCCATCCACAGCGCCTGCCCCCAGGGATCACGCGGCGGCCTTGTGGGCTGGGTGTGTCTTAGCCGGAAGGGCCTGCCTCTGCATCTGCTCCTGTGCTGGGCCATCTGTTGCCGTTTTGTGTGCTCACATCAGCTCAGGTGTCTTGACTTGCCATCCCTCCCGTGCTGTGGCGCTGATGAGGGAGCCGCGCCTCCGCCCTGGGCTGCCGTCAGTTTCCGGGGTATTCAAAGACAGCGGCAGCTCCCATGCCAGTCCCGATGCACATGGACACCACCCCGTAGGCCCTGGGGAAGGAGACACACAGGTGGCGTGGAGGCATGGCCGCCAAGCTCTCGCTGGGAAGGCTGAGCTGGGCGCACCAGGGCCCAGAGGACGCCAGACCTCAGGGCGTGTGGGCCCCCGGCGTGCACACAGGGTGACAGATGCCTGCTGCAGGCCAGGATCCCGTCTCCTCAGCTTGGAGCACGTGGGGGTACGTACACCTCCCCCAGACCCCCCCATGGGGCCAGCCTCACCTCTTCCCGCGGCGCTTCAGCTCGTTGAGCAGCGTGATGACCTGTCGAGCCCCCGTGCAGCCCAGCGGGTGGCCCAAGGCCACTGCACCCCCGAGAGGGTTCACCTTCTCAAGGGGGAGTTTCAGCTTCTCCACACAGTACACAGCCTGGGGGGAGGTGGAGCATCAGCTGCGGACCCCTCTCTGGTTCCTTTTGCCCCTCGCCCCCTGGCTCCAACTGGGGGCCCCAGGCCACACTGCAAAACAAAGGCTCACCTGACTGGCGAAGGCCTCGTTGATCTCAAAGATGTCCACGTCGTCTACCGTCAGCCCTGCAGGCCCGGGGGAAAGACCTGAGCTGAGCCAGCGGCCCCCTTAGCGGGATCCTCAGTCTCCCCAGGGGCCCTGCCCCATCCATGGCCTGTAGGCTGCCTGCTATGTCTGCCTTTGTTCAGGATGGGTGCGTGGAGCCTGGCTGGGGGTTGGGGTGCTGGTCTTCACCCCTCCTTCACTCTGCAGCACCCACAGGACCACCCCAGGCTCCTGCCCCCCACCTGCCTCAGGCAGCAACAGCACGAGAAACAGGAATTGGATCTGAATCTCGGGGGTGAAGGAGCCGTCTTACCTGCTTTCTGCAAAGCCACAGGGATGGCATAGGCAGGGCCAATGCCCATGATGTCAGGCGGAACCCCAACCACTGCATAGGACCGCAGGACCCCAAGGATGGGAAGGCCCAGCTCTTCTGCCTTGGACCTCCTGGCCAGCAGGATGGCAGCAGCCCCATCACTCACCTGGCTAGAGTTTCCTGGAGGCAAAGCACAGGGTTAGGGGGGCCTACAGGCTGTGCTGAGGTGGTCCACACCTTCCCCATCCACCCTGCCTGGTGGCTCCAGCACCCAGAGGACACCCAGCGTGCAGCAGCCCCGTCTCACCAGCCGTGGTAGAGCCCCCCTCCTTAAAGGCAGGCTTCAGCTTGGCCAGGCCCTCCATGGTGGTGCCGGGGCGGATGCCCTCGTCCTGGGCCACGGTGATGCTTTGCTCTGTGCCCTTGTCGTCACGGACCGTGGTGGTCACAGGCACGATCTCAGCCTGGAAACAGCCCTGGCTCTGGGCTCTGGCTGCCCTGCCAGCACCGTGGACAGCCAGGCTCAGGCTCACATGGGGTTACTTTCCTTCCTGGGGTCCCTCCCTGACGCCCCCACCCACTGCCCTTTGAGACAGACGTGCAAGCTGAGGCTGCTAAATGCAGGGACACACTTGCCTCAGGGGAGTATGGAGAGGGCCTGGTGTGGGCCCCTACTACCCGGGCAGTGGGAGCCCAGGCTTCACAGGGTCTTTCTGGTCATCAGCCTTACCAGATCCTCAAACGGGGAGGTTTGAGCAGGGGGCTCCCCTCTGAGCCCTTCACCCAAGAGGGATTAAGCCAACTGAGGCTGGAGCCCCAGAATATTCGTGCTGGCTTCCGTGGACTTTCCGTTCTCTCCCACCAGCCCAATCCCATCTGTTTCCTGTGATTCCACATATTTATAAATAACATAGGGACTTCTCTGTGGTCCAGCTGCTACAACTCCGTGCTCCCACTGCAGGGGGCCCAGGTTTGATGCCTGGTCAGTACATCCCACATACCACAACTAAAACCCAGCACAGCCAAATAAATATTTAAAAAATAATAAAAATGACATACACTAAACTACTGGATGAACCTTAGAATTTAAACAGTGTAAAAGCATAAGGCATTTTAGGGTGATTGTTGCAATCATATGCAAAGGCCCAGCAGCATTCCCGGGGAAGAAGCCACAGCTTTTACCCGACTCTCTAGTGAGAGCTTGAACCCAAGTGGCTAAAAACCACTGCCTCAGAGAGGCCCACCTGGCTGGAGACCACTCCCTCCACAGCCACGCACACCAGGGGGAAAGACACAGAATATAATGGGACGTAGGGCTAAGTGCGCAGTGGCGCCATCCCTGGTCCACCTCCCGCCTGGGAGGGAGAGGCTTGGAAACCACTTGCTGCCCAGCAGTGGCCTAGGGCCACTCCATCTGACACCACTTATGCGCTGAGTTGCTTCAGTCGTGTCTGACTCTGCAAGCACACGGACTGTAGCCTGCTGGGCTCCTCTGTCCATAGAATTCGCGAGGCAAGAATACTGGAGTAGGTTGCCATTTCCTCCTCCAGGGGATCTTCCTGACCCAGGGATCGAACCCGTGTCTCTTACGTCTCCTGCATTGGCAGGCAGGTCCTTTACCACTAGCGCCACCTGGGAAGCCTACTTAGAACAGCCTCAAAAGCTCCCTCTCCCTCTGCTGAAAGTGCCCTTTCAGCACGTCACCCCAGACAGCACTCACTTTTGCTGGGAAGCCAGTGCAAAGGTATCCTGCTTCTCCCGCGAAATGCCAAACCGCTCAGCCACGTTCTCTGAGGTTATCCTAGAACACAGACGGGGAACACTGAGTCTGTGTGGGGCCCGGGGCTGCAGACAGGGCGGGGGCGGGGAGACCTGTGTCTCAGTGACCCCAGGCGCACAGGCCGGAGTCGCCGTAGTTGGGACTCTAAGCGTGCACACAGAAGGGCTTGGGTGGGGCGCCAACTGGCCTGGCCAGCTTCTTCTGGCCTCAAGGGAAACTGCTTTCCTGTGAGGAGACGAGGCCTCCCAGGCCCCCATGGGAGGCCACACCCAGCTATCTGCTCCCCGGAGCTGCAGCCTCCCCACAGGCCGGCATTACAGCGGGGCCTCTGGCCCAGCCTTCTGGCTTTCACGGCTTCCCGCAGAGAGGCTTCCCTCGGAGACGGTCCCCGCGCACGTGCTGTGGAGCCAGGACTCCCCGCCCACGGCCCGCGGTGGCGCCAGCCGCGGTGCTCAGCGGCTCTGCAACGATGGCGCCTTTGATGCCGCCCTGTCAGGGCTCAGTGCCCTCACCGGCATGGCCGCTGGCACGTGCCTCCCGCTTCCTCAACTTTTGAAGCCAAGGTTTTGGGGGTGCAGCTGCCCTCAGGCCTGAGTGTGACTGAGCCCCTTAGGGTGGGAGTGATAGGCTGGACCATGCTTGGAAACCCAGGGGCACAGACGCACGGGGGGCCTCAGAAAGTCCCATCCCCAGAGCTCCTGCAGAGCAAGCCAGGCCTGAGGCGGGGGCCACAGGGGGACCCAAGCTCCTGCAGCCCTGCTCCGGGCCAGGCAGGGAGCTGAGGCTGGTGCTCACCCCATAGGAATCAAGCAGTCTCTGGCCTTCTCCTTCTCCACCAGCCGTGAAGTAACATTTCCAGGGTTCCCTCTGTCAGCCAGGGACATGGACTCCACCCTGAGGAGGAGGAGATGATTAGCAGGCTCCCCACAGACAGCTGGGTGCCAGCAAGCGCTGGGAAATAGCCAGGGGGCCCCAGGCCAGCCAGGCAGAGCTGGGGGTACAGGGCTGCTGAGCCCCGCCTCCAGCCCGACCACCACACAGTCCACACGCCAGGGCAGGGCCTCACTTCCCTAAGACAACGGCTCCTTCAGTCAGCGGCAGTTCCCAAGGAAAGCGGCCTAGCATTGGCCAGAGTGGGGAAAACATGTCTAACAAGCCCAGGCCCTGCCCTCAGGGGCCACAGATCAGGAACAGAGAAGAGACCAATATTCTAAACGCCGCATGTCAAAGAGCAAGCTGACCTGTGTGGTCAAGGAGGTGCTAGCCGAGGGGAAGGCGGAGATCTCGAGTTAGTGTGGTCACAAAGGGCTTCCAGGAGGTGGCAGAATATAAGGCTTCAGAGGGTGGTAACACATAACTTTGCATGCTTTTCATGCGCCCAGCGCTATTTGAAAAATCCTCCCAAGTATTAAGAGCGCTGTGAGCAATGCCAGGCCCAGAGAAGCTGAGTTAACTTGTCAGTGGGGACCAAGTTTAGGTAGTCGGGCTCGAGTCCACTGCCACCTATGAGCCACTCGTCATGAGCAAAGTCTGAGGAACAGTCAACCTGTGACACGGGACTGTCCTGGCCCAAACCCTCAAACCCTGTAATTTGGTCTTTCACGTGCTTGGGGACTCAAATCCCCCGTCAAACCCATGAAGGCTCCAACCCTCTCCTCAGTCCACACACACCCCCGTCCATCGTCCAGTGAGAGAGTGAGAAGCCCGGGGGCCACCTGGCCAGCGGCCTTTGCCCAGCCAAAGTCCCTGCAGCATGGACTCTGGGTTTATCTACGATTGCTGACGGGGGCAGTACGGCCAGCGCCAACTGGCACAGCTCCGGATGGCCCAGCAGGGCTCTGACGAAGAAATGCTCTGGAGAGGAACTGGGAGGCAGAGGGAGTGGGTCAGGACCCTGGGGCTGCCGGGCCCCCAAGCCTGCCGAAGCCCTGAAGGGGCCCGCGCGCCCAGCCCCAGACGCCACCCCCGCCTCCTCTCCCTGGAGTGCCGCCCAGCACACGCGGGGCTCCGCGGGCTGCCGCTGAAGAGGGAGTCACAGCTGTCAGCGACCAAAGCACCACAGGTCTGACCGTGTCCCTCAGAGCCCAGGAGGCAGCAGAAGTTTCCACCCTGGACAGGGTGAGGGGCAGACAGCCTGTCAAATGAACAAACTAGTTCTAGACCAGGCAGCTGTCCTGGGCTTTCTGGGAACCAAAACTGCTTTTTCCACTCTCAGCAACCATCATGAATCAACAAGGGTTGCCACAGACGGGAACCCAGTACTGCATTTTCTCAAAATGCTTGCCCACATCTCCAGCCTGACAGATTTCCAAGAAAAGAAACTCTTCAAAGCCAGTTTCCTCTGGTGTTGAGAGGTGTGAGCGGTTCCCAAACAGCCAGGGCTGGGGGCTGATTCTAAGCAGAATTTGTAGGAACCAACTCGCAGCCAGCTCCCTGAAAGGGCTGCAGGGAGAAGCATGAAATCATAGCCTCTGAGAATCAGGAGAGGAACATTAGTTTCATTGTAACAAGTTGGTTAATAAGCTCCGGCAGAAAGAAATTCTTACCCACAAGCCATGCCAATGTCATAAGACCCATTTCTGATGCCACCTGCAACAAAAGCATTTTATAAACATCCTTCCCCAGAGCCCATCTGTCTTGGGAACAGGGGAGCCTCTTCCCCACCTGGTCTCTAAGGGGGACTCAGCCCCAGCCTCCAAGATGGAGACCCAGAAGTGCTCAGAAAAGGCTGGGGGGCTGCAGTGGGGGGCGCTCCTCCACGCTTTCTGTGGGTACAGTCCTCTCAGAAATTACTGCTTGCCCCGCAGGCAAGGACTATGCTGACCCAAACCCATGGAGCCAGGACTAAGGCCAGGTCGTAGCCAGGGGTGCCCACCCAGTCACAACTTACCAGCTATGCTGGCCACCGCCTGGAGCCCCGACGAGCACTGCCTATTGATAGCTGACAAAGGGACAGTCTCCGGGATGTCACTGCAACAGGAAGCAAGAGAGTCAGCCCCCCTCTCTCTGCCAGCGCTCAGGGAAAGCAGGCCTGGGCTCCCGGCCAGCCTGACTGCCCCTTTGTGAGGGAGTTGGGGGGAGGTCGGACAGAAAGACCAGGGGAACAGACAGGCAGCCCTGCCCGCACTCCAGGCGATTCACACTGGGCAAACCCATCTCTGCAGGCGCTTGCGCCCCAGGCCCCGCAAGCACATGCCCTTCCATCCTGTGATTCTCCTCAACCAAGGCCAAGCACGGCCCAAAGGCAAGAGATGGCTGGCTGGGTCTTGTCTTGCCTTTGAAGGTTCAAAAGTGAAACTGTACAACCCTCTTTCTCCTAAAGCCAGGGTCTCCAACCCTCAGAGCATGGGTGAGTACTGGTCCCTGGCCTGTTAGGAATCGGGCACTGCAGGAGGCAGGTGACAGCTGGTAGCGAGTGACGCTTCATTTGTCTTTACAGCCGCTCCCCATCGCCTGCAGTGCCGCCTGAGCTCTGCCTCCTGTCAGATCAGCAGCAGCCTTAGATTCTCATAGGAGCTCAAACCCTTCTGTGAAGTGGGCACGCGAGGGATCTAGGCTGTGCGCTCCTTCTAGGAATCTAATGGCTGACAATCCGAGGTGGAGCGAGGCAGTGAGGCTAGGGTGGGGAGTGGCTGCAAATACACATCTATCATTAGCAGAGAGGTCTGACCACACAGACCATAACAAATCAGCTGCAGATCCATATCAGAACCCTATCAGCGAGTGGCAAGTGACAGTTAAGCTGCATCTGGTGGCAGGCTTTAAGTCAGAATCTGACACCAGTCCGCCTGTGGCTGGCCCATTAGTTTATTGACCACTTCCGTCTGGGCCTCTTTCCCACACCATGCACCTGTCTCAGTTTTCGTAAGCCCACAAACTAACCCTAGCCAAAATGAGTAGAAAACAAACGTTGCTGGAGAGCTTCTTTAAAAGGTGGGAAGACCCAAAGATGAGAGAGCAGAAGATGCTGAAGACTGCCAACAAAAAAGAAAGCTGCATTTAAAAGAAAATACCAAGAATCCTAATTAAATTATGGGTTCGTTACAAGTGACTCACATTTTCCAAGCCTGCTTTGTAACTATGTGGTGACCAGCTATCCAACAAAGCTAAAAACCCTTCAAAACTGCTTCACCACGTGGAGACCAAGCACCCTGCATTAGAAGACAAGCCTTCGGGACTTCCCTGGCGGTACAGTGGGTAGGAACCTGCCTAACAATGCAGGGAGCACAGGTCTGCTCCCTGGTCCAGGAGTATCCCACATGCCTCAGAGCAACCAAGCCCGCGCGCCACAACTACTGAAGCCCATGCGCCTAGAGCCCCCATTCCACAACAGAGTGGCCCCCGCTCGCCACAACTAGAGAAAGCCGGGGTGCAACAACGAAGACCCAGCGCAACCAAAGGTACAGACAGACAGACAAGCCTTTGGCATTATTACAAAGAAAAAAACATGAAGAACAGAAGCAATTGCTGAAAGCTACCACTCACTTCATCAAATGGACCTGTACTGAGAGCATCATTCATAGTGGCTAACCTTAGAGCTAAAGTTAAGAAGCCCTTCTCTATTGGTAAAGAGTTGATCCTGCCTGACATCTGCTGTGAACTTTTAGGGGAGAGGCTGCAGTATAAATGGTGGCACGTGTTCCTCTTTCAGACAGCACCGTAACCAGACAAACTGATGAGAAGATTAATAGCAGCGGACGTTGTGCTGTGCGCCGTGCTGAGTCGCTCAGTCGTGTCTGCCTCTTTGCAAACCCATGGACTGCAGCCCGCCAGGCTCTGCTGCCCATGGGATTCTCCAGGCAAGAATTCTGGAGTGGGTTGCCATGCCCTCCTCCAGGGGACTTCCCAACCCAGGGATCGAACCCAGGTCTCCCACATTGCAGGCGGATGCTTTACCATCTGAGCCACCAGGAGAGCCCAACTCAGTTGTCAGAGAGGATAAATGACTCACCGTGGTACACAGACCAGGGTGGTAAGTCTACTGAATTTGACAAAGCAACAGTGCTTGTCTCCAATCTATTTTTTAGGAGGATGTGTATGAGGATATGTTATGTACCCTTTTGTTGCCAACCACACTACAGTTGCAGAAAGATTCAAATCTTTGAATGATTACATACCAGGAAAACTGAATTGGTCTTTTTGTGTCATGCATGAATGGAGTAGCTGCCATGACTGGATGGCTTTCTGGTTTCACTACTCAAGTCAAAGAGGTAGCTTCTCAATGTGAGTCTACACACCGCATCATCCATAGGGAAATGCGGGCTATCTGAAAAAGTCACCTGAACTTAACAGCGTTCTGCAGGATGGGGTTATAGTTATCAGCCACATTAAAGTACTTGCCCACAACTCATGTCTGTTCACGTAACTCTCTGAGGAGATGGACTCAGAGCACACACGTCTTATACACAAGATCACTGGCCAGAGTTACAAGAGCCGCTCCAGAAATTTCTTTTAGGAAAAGTCACCACATTTCAGTGATGCAGAACGGATCACAAAACTTGCCTACTTTGAGTGACATACTTAACCTACTCAAGGAATTCAATCTGTCATTTTAGGGTAGAATGACAACTGTGTTCAAGTTGGCAGATTAAAGTGGCTGCATTCAAAGCCAAACTGGAGTTACGCGGGCAACGGGTGAACATTGGGATTTTTCAAACATTAGCAGAGATTTTGAAACAGACTGAGCCAGCGCCTTCTTTCTCCCAGCCATTGCATGATCACCTATCTCAGCTTTCAATAGTCTGAGCATTACTTCCCAACCACAAAAGACCCCCGACCTGGGAAGCGATGGATCCACAAGCCGTTTGTGAATGAGCCAGGGAAGCTGACTCTGGCTGTGCTAGAAGAGGGTCAACTGCTTTATACTGAAGATGATGGTGGCCTTAAAAGTCACGTTTCAGACAATGTCAAATCTCCACTTTCTGGGTTCAAATCAAGGCAGAATATCCTGAGATTTCCACAAAAGCACTGGAAAACCTGCTTCCATTTCCAACATCTAATCTTCATGAGGCAGGGTTTTCTGCAGTAACAGCAACCTACATGAGATTATGGAGTAGACACTTTTTTCCCACCACCCCCAGATGGGACTATCTAGCTGTAAGAAAACAAGCTCAGGGCTCCCACTGATTCCGCATTATGGTGAGTTGTATAATTGTCTCATCATACATCATAGTATAATAGAAATAGTGTGTACTGTAAATTTAATGTGCTTGAATGATCCTGAAACCATCCCCCCCCCATACACCAGTCCATGGAAAAACTGGTTTCCACAAAACTGATCCCTGGTGCCGAAAGGATGGGATGCCCTAAAGAACAAAGAGGGTCTGTGGCCAGGACAGCCAGCCAGTGCAAAAGAAATGTCTAAAGTACGACAAAGGGCTAACAGGCCCAGGAAAAGATGCTCCACATCACTCATTATTAGAGAAATGCAAGTCAGAAGGATAACGAGGTATCACTTCACACCAGTCAGAATGGCCATCATTTAAAAGTCTACAGATAACAAATACTACAGAGGGTGTACAGAAAAGGGAACCCTCCTACAATGCTGGTGGGAATGTAAGCTGGTGCAGCTACTATGGAGAACAGTATGGAGGGGCCTCAAAAAGCCAGAAGTAGAGCTGCCATCCGATCCAAGAACCCCGCTCCTTGGTGCACATCCAGACAAAACTCGAATTCAAAAAGACACGTGGATGAGAGGCAAGATAGATCCCCCACATAACCAGGGAGGAAGAAAGAAAGAAGGGAAAAGGAAGAGGAGGTGGGATGGAACCTAGACCCCCGAGGGTGGAGCTGAAGGAGAGAAGGTTCCTGCATGTGGGGAAGCCCCCTCACTGGCAGGGAGATCAGCTGGGCAGAAGGGGAGCTTTGGAAACTCAGAGAACACAGCAACCGGCAGGCAGGACGGAGAGACCCGCACAGGTGGTCCAGCCCCAGCCCTCCTCGCCCCGGCCTGAGACCCGTGTCCACTGGTGCACGTGGGCTGGGTTTGCAAAGCAGACCTGGGGAGAGGGCTGCCGCTGGCTGCCACGAGACAGCCTGAGGTGGTGGGAGTGAGGAGCTCTGCAGCCGAGAACGCTCATGGAGGAAGCCGGGACCGCTATACACGCGGAGCCCCACTGCTGAGTGATGTGCAAAGGGTGGGGCCACCACTGGGCCTTTCTCCCAAGTGGCGACCCTACCTTCCTAGACACCGGGAAGGGCTCCAGCCAGGACAGACTCTCACGCCCCTCCCTGCCGGAGTGGGCTCATGTGCTCTGGGGCAGACTTGGGAGCAGGGACCAGAGGGTGACCCACATGCAGAGGTGGGGCTGAAACCATGGCTGAGCCTCAGAGGCTGTGCAACTAAGGAAGAAGAGCTGCAATCTCTCCTCCCGGCTGCATGAACAGCAGATTTACACCCCACAATGGGATTACTTAACTTCTATGCAGAGTACATCATGTGAAATGCCAGGCTAGATGAAGCTCAAGCTGGAATCAAGATTGCCGGGAGAAATATCAATAACCTCAGATACACAGACGACACCACCCTTATTGCAGAAAGTGAAGAGGAACTAAAGGGCCTCTTGATGAAGGTAAAAGAGGACAGTGAAAAAGCTGGCTTAAAACTCAACATTTAAAAAAATAAGATCATGGCATTCAAACCCATCACTTCATGCCAAATAGATAGGGGAAAAAAATGGAAACAGTGACAGACTTTATTTTCTTGGGCTCCGAAATCACTACAGACAGTGACGGCAGCCGTGAAATTAAAAGACACCTGTTGTTCCTTGGAAGAAAAGCTATGACAAACCTAGACAACATATTGAAAAGCAGAGACATCACTCTGTTGACAAAGATCCGTATAATCAAACCTATGGTTTTCCCAGTAGTGATGTACAGATGTGAGAACTGGACCATAAAGAAGGCTGGGGACCAAAGAATTGATGCTTTTATTTTTTTACCATAATTAAAAGACACCTGTTGTTCCTTGGAAGAAAAGCTATGACAAACCTAGACAACATATTGAAAAGCAGAGACATCACTCTGTTGACAAAGATCCGTATAATCAAACCTATGGTTTTCCCAGTAGTGATGTACAGATGTGAGAACTGGACCATAAAGAAGGCTGGGGACCAAAGAATTGATGCTTTTATTTTTTTACCATAGAAAACACATAATTTACTAGATGGACTTAAAAATCAATTTTAGGTACTTGTTTAGTACAGACTATGGGAATTCTCTACCAAAGAAGATAATATCTAGCAGCCAAGACCATACAAATTCAAACTTTAGTTTTTAGAACAATACACAAGGGCTAGACAATTGATAAGATATATTGCATAATTAACCCAACTGTACCCTGTTACAATTTCCTCATAATTCCATACACAATTTTAGGGTTTTATAGAAGCAGTCATTCTTTAGCATCCAAAGCTTTTAAATTCTTTCTTTCCTTTACTCCACCATTCCGGTCTTAAATATCACACATTTTTTGTGGGAGCATGATATAGAAGCATTATTCTTATATAAGCAGAACTTTAAAAAAATTATTTTCTATATTAAATCTGCATTTACAGTGTCGAAACATGATGGTTGATAATTCTGATGTCTTTTAAAGTTCATTTCAACAGGTTTAGTTTGTAATGATAAGTGTCTCATTACTAATTCCTTTAGACAGTTAATGCTTACCTCTGTTCTTTAAGTAAACGTGAGGGGGGAAAATGGGATGTGGTTAGTGGTTTTAAGGATGTGGGGATGGCTTCAGGTTAAACACTACATGTATGATTTGGTTTGCCATCTTTCTCCTCATATTATTTGTACTGATATTATTTTGGTCATGGGAAGAGAATGCATCCTTTCACATCTAATTAGCGGCTCAAGGAGCTGGCAGTCTAGGTGCTTCTCTTTCTGAATCTACTTTTCAATGTGAGAAGCTAAAGTTAAGAAGTATTAAAATGCTAAGTACAGTATAATTTAAAGGACTTTACTGCAGGCATTTATGTGCTGTGCACACAGCAAGCCAGTTTGTGAGGTACTCAACAACTCTGACAATACTCTCTAATAAGCAAAGTGCGAATCAATGAGTCAAGCCAGTGGAGGATGGCACAGGACAAGGGAACCAACTCAGAGGCTGGCAGTTTGGAGAATAACGGATACAGGTAAAGCTGAGAATATCTCCAGGACCAAGAGAACATACCTTTGTTGATGGGGAAAGGAGGGCAGGGGATGCTGAGCTATGGAAAAGCCAATCCCAAAGCAAGAAGTTCCAGACTATACTTGGACAGCGGCAGGGTTCAAAGTTAAGTCATGCAAAACCCGGCCTTGAAAGATGGATTCATTTCAGGATAGTGAAAGTGACAGTGAAGTCGCTCAGTCGTATCCGACTCTTTGCGACCCGTGGACTGTAGCCCAGCAAGCTCCTCCGTCCACGGGATTCTCCAGGCAAGAATACTGGAGTGGGTTCCCTTTCCTTCTCCAGAATTGATGCTTTTAAACTGTGTTACTGGAGAAGACTCTTGAGAGAGTCTCTTGGACAACAAGGAGATTAAACCAGTCAATCCTAAAGGAAATCAACCCTGAATACTCATTAGAAGGGCTGATGCTGAAGATGAAGCTCCAATACTTTGGCCACCTGATGGCCAAAATGAGCAGACTCATTGGAAAAGACCGTGATGCTGGGAAAGAGTGAGGGCGGGAGGAGAAGGGGGTGACAGACGATGAGACGGTTGGATGGCATCACCAATTCAATGGACATGAGTTTGAGCAAGCTCCGGGAGATAGCAAGCCTGGTGTGGTGCAGTCATGGGGTCGCAAAGAGTGGGACACGACTGAGCGACTGAACAGCAATGGGCTTTGTGAACTCAGTGCCTGCGGAACATCTCCTGCAGCCCAGACAGGTCTAGCTTTTGCAGCGGAGAACTTCGTGGACATGCACACGCTGAGGTGGGGCCAGGGCAGAGTCTGAGCTGCTCCACAGCACCCCAGGGGGTCCAGATCCATAATTACAGGCCCTGACTTCAGCGGGTGGATGCTGGTG
The DNA here is from genome assembly GCA_006410635.1 of Cephalophus harveyi. Lineage (NCBI taxonomy): Eukaryota > Metazoa > Chordata > Mammalia > Artiodactyla > Bovidae > Cephalophus > Cephalophus harveyi. Next base: position 184,189 of record SJYT01001929.1, read on the forward strand.
GCCTGGTGAAAACAACACCTGAGAGACGCCAGGGCCAGCTGCGGCACCCCCACACTTAGGACGGAGCTGAGAGAGGCGCTGATGGCGGGACCTGAGAGCTCGCACCCACGGTGAACAGCGCCGGAGTGGAATACCCAGTGGCTTCCCTCTGAGGGGCAGCGCCCCAACCCCGCCTGCCTCATAGCGCGTATCACACACACAGGCAAGGAGGTGATCTGAGGGCCGCTACTCCAACACCTAGGGAGCAGACCGCGCCCTGACAGGCCGGTGCAGCCACAGAGCAGACTGGAGACGCTCATCAACACCCAGCGCAGGCTCTGCTCACAGCGTCAGCCACACCCCCGTCAGAGGGGACAGTGGCCAGCACACACCAAGCAAAGAGGTGGCAGACACACTATGAAGAGAGTTCTCGCACCAACAAATATTAAACACACGCAGACTACACAGGATGTTCCCACATAGAGAGAGCCCTCCAGGACAGTCTGAGGGGCTGGCCTTAGAAGGAAGAACCCCCAGATCATTCAGCCTTGAAGGCCAGCAGGGCCTGAGTGCAGGAGCTCCACAGGGCCGGGGGAACAGAGACCCCCTCTGTGAGGGCGCACAGCCGGGTTCACGCGCACTGGGGCCCAGCTTAAAGCAGCACCTTTACAGGAACCTGGGCGAGGCCCACCTAGTGGTCTTAGAGGGTCTCCTGGGCAGGCAAAGGGTGGCGGCAGCTCACCAGCTGAGGTTCAGGACAAGCACAACTGATAGTGGAGCCTCCAGGGAATATGACTGGTGTGAGCTCTCCTGCTGCTGCTGCTGAGTCGCTTCAGTCGCGTCCGACTCTGTGCGACCCCATAGACGGCAGCCCACCAGGCTCCCCCGTCCCTGGGATTCTCCGGGCAAGAACACTGGCGTGGGTTGCCATTTCCTTCTCCAATGCATGAAAGTGAAAAGTGAAAGTGAAGTCGCTCAGTCGTGTCTGACTCTTCGCAACCCCATGGACTGCAGCCTACCAGGCTCCTCCATCCATGGGATTTTCCAGGCAAGAGTACTGGAGTGGGGTGCCATCGCCTTCTCCGGTGAGCTCTCCTGGAGGCCCCCATTTTGGCACCAAGACCAGGGCGCACCCAACAACCTGTAGGCTCCAGTGCTGGAAAGCCTCAGGCCAAACAACCAACTCTATAGGAACACAGCCCCACCCACCCATCAGAAGACAGGCTGCCTGGGCTTCCCAGGGGGTCCAGTGATTGGGAATCCGCCTGCCAATGCAGGGCACACGGGTTCCCACCCCTAGTCTGGGAAGATCCCACATGCTGCGGAGCAACTAAAGCTGTGTGCCACAACTGCTGAAGCCCGCAGCCTGGGCCCGTGCCCCTCAGCGAGACACTTGCGCGCTGCAGCTGGAGAGCAGCTCCCACTCGCCGCAAACAGAGAAAGCAGCGAGGAAGACTCGGCACCCGACACAGTGAAAACTAAAAAAGCAACAAATAACATACAAGGAATCCCCAGAAGGTTATCAACTGATTTAAGGTTATTTCAGCAGCAACAACGCAGATCAGAGGAGAGTGAGTGGCTCAATATATTTAAAGTGATGAAAAGGAAAAACCCACAACCAAGAATACCCAGCAAGGTTTTCATTCAGATTCAACGGAGAAATCAAAAGCTTTACAGACAAGCAAAAGCTAAGAGAACTCAGCACCACAAAACCAACTAATTCCCTATTAAGAAAATTTAAAAATGGGAAAGCTCCGCAATAAAAGTAAACAAAGTAATAGGAAATCATCCACACACAAATAGGATGGCAAAACCAGCAACCATGACGGTCCAGTGGCTGGAGAGCCGCCTTGCAGTGCCAGGGATGTGAGCTCGATCTGTGGTCCCGGAGCTAAGATCCACATGCCATGGAGCGACTAGGCCCAGGCACCCCAGCTACGGAGCCTGAGCACCCCAGCAAAATACCCCACACGCCACAGCGAGGACTGACACTGCCAAACAAAGAAAACAAATTTTTAAAAAATCAGCACTCATGAGAAGAACAGAGTACAACTGAAGGAAATGGGAACTACACTTGAAATTAAGAACCAGCAACTTAACCTTGTACATATATAGATCGCTATATCGAAACCTCATGGGAACTGCAAAACCAAAACTACAATAGATTCACACACAGAAAAAGCAACCCAAACACAACACTAAAGACAGTCATCAAACCACCGGAGAAGAGAACGGAAGAAAGGAAGACCAACAAAAACAAATCCAAAACAATTACAAAAATGGCAGTAAGGTGGGGGCGTGGAACCTCCCTGGTGGTCCAGGGGCTGAGAATTCACCTTCCAATGCAGGGGATGTGGGTGTGATCCCTGATCAGGGAACTAAGATCCCACAGGGCAACTAAGCCCACGCACCACCACTAGAGAGAAGCCCTCGTGTCACAATGAAGATTCCATGTGCCAAGACGAAGACCTGATGTAGCCAAAAATAAAAAAAATATATTTTTAAAAAGAAAATGGCAATAGGAACACACATATGGACAACTACCTCAAATGTAAAGATTTAAATGCTTCAACCAGAAGACACCGACTGGCTGAATGGATACAAAAACAAGACCCATATACATGCTATCTATAAGAGACCCATTTCAGACCTAGGGACACATACAGCCTGAAAGTGAGGGAGTGGAAAAAGATATTCCATGCAAATGGAAATCAAAAGAAAGCTGGAGTAGCAATACTCATATCAGATAAACTAGGCTTTTAAGAAAAGACTGTTACAAGAGACAAGGAAAGACAGTATATAATAATTGAGGGATCAACCCAAGAAGACGACATAACAATGTAAATATATATGCACCCGACACAGGAGGACTTCAACGTTTAAAGCAAATGCTAACAGCCATAAAAGTGAAAACTGGGCATGAAAACATGCTCACCTCGGTCACGGCCGCTGTGAGAGGCGGGAGGGGCCTGCCAGGGGCTGGGCAGCCTCAGCCTGACCCGACCCTGTGGACAGTCCATCACCAGACTGCACACTCCCACAGAACTTAGCACCTCTCACAGCAGGACAAATCCTCCCTATGATTCCTGAGGGTCCTCTTGACCCGCTGTGAGAGGCACCGTGGTATAGGCATGGCATCAGAGAGTCTCAGGTTCGAACCTCACCTCCATCAGTGCCACTACTGTGAAGCCCTGGCCCAGTCACTTAACCTCTCTGAGCCTCATCTGCAGGCTTTCAAGAAACAGAAACTGCTCTGGTAGGTCAAGTCCGCCAAAGCACTTCCACCCTCACCCTCCTCCCCACATGGCCCACTCCAAAGCCAGACAGGATATGGAGGGCACCCTGCCACTCTCAACCCTCAGGACATCACAGCCAGTTTCTCCATTTTACAGCCGTGCAGCTGAGGCCCAGAGAGGCAAAGGGACTTGCTGCAAGTCACACAGCCAGTGAATGTGGGATGGAAGCAGGACTGACCCCAGATGGGGCAACAATTCTCACATGAAGCCACGAACAGTTCTTCCGCGGAGATTGGTGACACCTCAAGAACAGAATTATACGTGCAAATCAGAGAGCACTGGGACAGGATGACCAAGGCTGATACAATTCACAGCTGGAGATTCCACCACACTGGTTGCAGCCAGGAATCTCCTGGCGTATGACTACTAACTACTGGCTTCAAACAAACCAACGGGAGCCACAGACCAGACACTGCGATAAGACAAGATCACCTTTCTCCAGTCGTGGAATGTGGGTTCAGTAACACTGCACACTCAAAGGCCTTTTTTTATGAAATGTCCTGACGCACACAGAAGTAGGGAGAATACTATAATGAACTCCCACATGCGAATCACCCAGCTTCCTCTATTGTCAACACTGGTCAATAGTGCTTCCTTTCTCCCCCTCCCACATCTTTACCAAGGCTGGAGAGCTTAAAGCAAATCCCAGACGCAACGTCCTCTCACTAGCAACCTGTTCAACCTGCCAAGCCACCGAATGACATTGTTTCTACATAACTGGCATGCCAATGTCACACCTAACAAAAAATAACAATAACCCTTAAATAATCTAATATTTAGTCCATGTTCAAGTTTCCCAGATTGTGTCAAAGATGTCTGTTTGCAATTAGAAGGGTGTTCACAAAATTTATTTTGCTCCAAATTCTACAACTATGGCACTTCACATGTTCTACTTCCAAGAAGGGCTGTAGGAGGCACAGAGATAGGAAATGCATCAATGCCACCTCTGAAAAGCTCCAGCTGTGTGCTGGACACAAACTAGCTCACAGTAGGCCCTCAAGATGAGGCCAGGTTCCCTCTTAACCTCTGTACCCAGTCCAGCAGCCCTGGGGAGGGTGGGCCCCACCTGTGCACCATGGAATATTACTCAGCAATGAAAAGGAACACACTGCTGATACAACAATCTGAATGAAATCTACAAAGAATTATGCTGAGTGAAAAAAGCCAGTTCCAAAAGGTTACAATCGGTGTGGTTCCCTTTATATATCTTTCTTGAAATAAAATTACAGAAAGAGAGAAGAGATTAGTGGTTGCCAGGGATCAGGGAGCGGAGGAGTGAGAAGGAAAGTGGGTGTGACTATAAAATGGTCCTTGTGCTAGTGGAAATGTTCTGTAATTTGATGGTATCAATGTCACAATCATGGGTGGGAAATTGTACAATAGTTTTTCAAGATGTTCCCACTGGGTGAAACTAGGGAAAAAGTACATGAGGGTCTCTGTATTCTTTCTTAAAACTGCATATGATTATCTCAAATATACTATCTCAAAATAAAAAGTTTAAGAAAAAAAGGGGAGAAATTGACAGTAATACAATAATAGTAGGGGACTTTAACATCCACTTACACCAATGGGACAGATGACCCCGATAGAAAATCAGTAAGGAAACATAAGCTTTAAATGATACATTAAACCAGATGGACTTAATTGATATTTATAGAGCATTCCATCCAAAAACAGCAGAATATACTTTATTCCCAAGTGCACATGGAACATTCTCTAGGACAGATCACATCTAGGGCCACGAATCAAGCCTTGGTAAATTTAAGAAAATTGAAATCATATCAAGCATCTTTTCCAGCCACAATGGTATGATATTAGAAATCAATTACAGGGAAAAACTGTGAAAAACACAAACACATGGAGACTAAACGCCATGTTACTAAACAACCAACAGATAACTAAAGAGTTCAAGGAGGAAATTTTAAAAATACCTAGAAACAAATGACCATCAAAACACAGCAATCCAAAACCCATGCAATGCAGCAAAGGCACTTAAAAGAGGGAAGTTTACAGCGATAGTCTTACCTCAGAAAACAAGAAACATCTCAAATAAACAACCTACCCTTATGCCTAAAGCACCTAGAGAAAGAAAAGCACATAAAACACACACAGTAGAAGGAAAGAAATCGTAAACCTCAGAGGAGAAACAGAGATGAAGAAAACAATACAAAAGGTCAATGGGAGTGGCAGCTGGTTCTTTAAAGATACATAAAATCGACAAAACTGATAAATCTTTAGCTAGACTCATCAGAAAAAAAGGGAGCGGGCTCAAATCAATACAGTTAGAAATGAAAAAAGTTACAACTGATGTCAAAGAAATAAATACAAAAGATAAGAGACTACTACAAGCAATTATACACCAGTAAAACGGACAACCTAGAAGAAACGGACAAATTCTTAGAAAAGGTACTACCTTCCAGTTGAACCAGGGAGAAATGAGAAATACAAACAGACCAATTACAAGCACTGAAATTGAAACTGTGATTAGAAAACTTCCAACAAACAGAAGTGAATTCTTCACAGGTGAATTCTATCAAACATTAAGAGCTAGCACCTATCCTTCTGAAACTCTTGCAAAAAATTACAGAGGAAGGAAGACTCCCACATTTATTCTATGAGACCACCATCACTCTGATACTAAAACCAGACAAATACCAACAACAAAAAAAGAAAATTACAGGAATTCCCTGGTGGTCCAGTGGTTAAAAATCAATCCACGTGCCAATGCAGGGGACACGGGCTCGATCCCTGGTTCGGGAAGATTCTGCATGCAGTGGGGCAAATTAAGCCCGTGGGCCACACCTACTGAGCCCTCTCTCTGGAATCTGCAAGTCTCAACAACTGAAGCCGCCACAGTGAGACGCTCATGATGGAGAGCAGCTCCTGCTCACTACAACCACGGAAAATCCTGCACGCAGCAATGAAGGCACAGCGCAGCCCAAACTAACATTCTTTAAAAATGTATGATTCATCTTCAAATGTTTTACTTAATCTGTTTTTGGCTGTGCTGGGCCTTTGTCGCTGCGCCGGGGCTTCTCTCCTGTTGCAGGCACTGGCTCTAGGCACGTGGCTCAGGACTTGCAGCTTCGGGCTTAGTTCCTCCCAAATTAGGAATTGAACCTGTGTCCCCTACATTGCTGGCAGATTCTCAACCACTGGACCAGGAGGGAAGTCCAATAATAAATAAATTTTTAAAAAAAGAATAAACTGGAGAGGGAGCATATTTAAAGAAAAAAGGAAAGAAAATTACAAGCCAACATCACTGATGAACACAGACACAAAAATCCTCAACAAAATACTAGCAAACCGAATCCACCAACATACTAAAAGGATCATAAATCCAGGATCAAATGGAATTTATCCCAGGGTTGCAAAGGATTCTTCAATAAGTGCAAATCAATCAATGTGATACACCACGTTAACAATCTAAAGAATAAAAACCATTATGATCATCTTGATAGATCCAAAAGAAGCTTCTGAGAAAATTCAACACCGATTTATGATAAAAACTCTCCAAAAAGTAGGCTTGGGGGAACCTACTTCAACATAATAAAGGCCATATATGACAAACCCACAGCTAACACCATTCTCAACAGTGAAAAACTGAATGAATTTTCTCTAAGATCAGGAACAAAATAAGTAGCTCACTCTTGCCACTTTTATTCAACATAGTTTTGGAAGTTCTAGCCACGTAATCACAGAAGAAAAAGAATCCAAGTTGGAAAAGAAGAAGTAAAACTATCACTGTTTGCAGATGACTTGATACTACACACAGAAAATCCTGAATACTCTACCGGAAAACTACTAGAGCTCATCAAAGAATCAGTAATTACACAGTATACATAATTAATACACAGAAATCTCGTGCATTCCTACACACTCACAATAAAAAATCAGAAAGAGAAATTAAGGAAATAATCCCATATACCATCACATCAAAAATAAAATACCTAGGGTTAAACTTACCTAAGAAGGCAAAAGACCTATACTGTACTTAGAAAACTATGAGATGCTGATGAAAGAAATGAAAGATAACACAGACAGAGATATACTATGTTTTTGGATTAGAAGACTCAATATTATCAAAATGACTATACTACCCAAAGCAATCTACATATTCAATGCAATCTCTGTCAAATTACCAAAGGCATTTTTCACAAATTAGGAAAAAAAAATTTACGATTTGTATGAAAACACAAAAGATCCTGAATAGCCAAAGCAATCTTGAGGAAGAAAAATGAACCTGGACCCAGCGCAGGGGTCGTCGGTGCGATTCCTGGTCAGGGAACTAGATTCCACCGGCCATGACTGAGCGTTCACATGGGGCAACTAAAGATCCCACATGCCACAGCTAAGACCCAGTGCAGCCAAACAAATACATAAATGTGCAGTGTATCACCAGCACAAAACGATTTTTTTTTTTAATAGAAAAATGGAGCTGGGGGAATCAGGCTCCCTGACTTCAGACTATACTGCTGCTGCTGCTGCTAAGTCGCTTCAGTCATGTCTGACTGTGTGCGACCCCATGGATGGCATCCCACCAGGCTTCCCTGTCCCTGGGATTCGTCAGGCAAGAACACTGGCGTGGGTTGCCATTTCCTTCTCCAACGCATGAAAGAGAAAAGTGAAAGGGAAGTCGCTCAGTCGTGTCCGACTCTTTGCGACCCCATGGACTGCAGCCTACCAGGCTCCTACGTCCATGGGATTTTCCAGGCAAGAGTACTGGAGTGGGGTGCCATTGCTTTCTCCTTCAGACTATACTACAAAACTATAATAATCAAAACAGTTTTGGTACTGGCACAAAAACAGAAATACAAATCAATGGCACAGGATAGAAAACCCAGAGATAAACCCATGCACCTATGGTCACCTAATCTATGACAAAGGAGGCAAGGATACACAATGGAGAAAACACAGACTCTTCAATACATGGTTCTTGGAAAACTGGACAGCTCCATGTATTACTAAAAAATGAAATTAAAATGCTCTTTAACACCATACACAAAAATAAATACAAATGGATTAAAGACCTAACTGGAAGGCCAGATGCTACAGAACTCTTAGAGGAAAATATAGCCAGAACACTCTCTGACATAGATCGCAGCAATATCTTTCTTTGATTCACTTCCCAGAGTAGTAAAAATAGAGAAAAAAAAAAAGAGAGAGAGAGACCAAATTAAACTTAAAAAGCTTTTGCACAGCAAAGGAAACCATAAACAAAATGAAAGACAACCCACAGAATGGCTGAAAATATTTGCAAAGTGACCAATAAGAAATTTATCTTCAAAATACAAAAAGAGCTCCATGCATTTCAATTAAAAAAAAAAAAACAATCAAAAAATGGGCAGAAGAGCTAAATAAACATTTCTCCAGAGAAGACATATAGATGGCCAAGAGGCACATGAAAGGCTGCTCAACCCCACTACTTATTATAGAGTAATGTAAATCAAAGCTACAATGAGGTATCATTTCACACTAGTCACAATGGCCATCATCAAAAAGTCTACAAACAAAAAATGCTGGAGAGGGCATGCAGCAGAGCAAACCCTCCTACACTGTGGATGGGAATGTAAACTGGTGCAGCCACTAAGGAAAACAGTATAGCAGTTTCTTAAAAACTAAATATAAAGCTAACAATGATCTGGCAACCCCACTCCTGGGCATGTATTTGGAGAAAGCCATAACTCAAAAAGATACATGTACTCCAATGTTGACTGCAGCACTATTTACACTTAGCCAAGACATGGAGGCTACCAAAATGTCCATCATCAGAGGAGTGAGTGAAGAGGTGGTACGATGGAATACTATTCAGCCACAAAAAAGAACAAAAGAATCCCATTTGCAGCAGCATGGACAGACCTAGAGACGATCATACGAAGTCAGTCAGAGAAAGACAAATATAGGATATCGCTTATATGTGGGATCTGAAACAATGATACAAATGAACCTATTTACAAAACAGAAATACACTTAGAAAACAGATTTATGGCTACCAAAGGGGAAAGGTGGGGGGAGGGATGAATTAGGGGTTTGGGATTAACATATGCACACTGCTATATATAAAATAGATACATCACCAAGGACCTACTATATGGCACAGGGAACTTGACTCAGTAATCTGTAATAATCTATATGGGAAAAGAATGACTATATTTATATGTATAACTGAATAACTTTGCTGTACACCTGAAATGAGCACAACATTGTAAATCAACTGTACTCCAATATAAAATGGGCTTCCCTGGTGGCTCAGAGGTTAAAGTGTCTGCCTCCAGTGCGGGAGACCTGGGTTCGATCCCTGGGTTGGGAAGATCCCATGGAGAAGGAAATGGCAATCCACTCCAGTATTCTTGCCTGGAGAATCCCACGGACGGAGAAGCCTAGTAGGTTACAGTCCACGGGGTCGCAAAGAGTCAGACACGACTGAGCGACTTCACCTTCCTTCCTTCCTTCCAATATAAAATACAAATTTTAAATTTAAGAGTCTACAAATAACAAATCCTGGCTAGGGCGTGCAGAAAACAGAACCCTCCTACGTTGTTCGTGGGAATGTAAATTGGTGCAGCCACGAGGGAAAACAGTATGGAGCATACTCAAAAAGCTAAAATTAGCCTTGCCATGTGACTGAGCGATCCAACTCCTGGGCCTATATCCATTCAAAACTATAATTCAAAAAGATACACGTATCCCAGTGTTCACTGCAGCACCATTTACAATAGCCAAGACATGGGAGCAATGCAAACATCCATCAACAGAGGAGCGGGTAAAGAAAATGTGATAGGTGTATACAATGGAATATTACTCAGTCATAAAAGGAATGAAATAATGCCGTATGCAGCAACACGGATGGGCCTAAATAGAGACTCACACTGAGTGAAGTCAGCCAGACAAAGAAGGCCAAATATATGATATCGCTTACATGTGGAATCTAAAATGACACAAATGAGCTTATCTTCAAAATAGAAATGGACTCGCAGAAAACAGACTTGTGATGGGGGCAGTGATTAGGGGAAGGATGGCATGGGAGTTCGGGGCTGACAGATCCAAACTATTATATAAAATGGATAAACAACAAGGTCCTACTGTAGCACAGGGAACTATAGTCACTGTCCTGTGATGAACCATAATGGAGAAGGGTATTTTTTAAAAAAGAATGTATATAAATATATGTGCAACCGAATCATTTCGCTATAAAGTAGAAATACAACATTGTAAATCAACTATGCTTCAATTAAAAAAAAAAAAAGAATGTCTAAAATATGAGGCCAGAAACCATCCCTACTCTCAGCCTTTACGTTCCCACCATTCTCTGTGGAAAGCCTGTTCCCAGCTGGACAAAGAACCCTGACAGGTACTAGGTATTCTAACATCGGGTGGGTTCCCCCAGGCTGTCACATGGGTTTCAGCCCTAGAAGCTGGTGGAGCCACCTCTGCCAGTGTAATCTGAGCTGGCCATGGGCACAAAGTCCTGCGCAAATCCCGAGACCTACAGACTCAGAACCTCGGGGTGAAACCTGCCGATTCTAGCACATAACCAGAGTTGGGAAACTCTGGACTAGAGGCCAGGCCAGGTTTTGCTGATACCTTCTTGGGTGGAGAATGTCCTAGGCACCTGTGGCCTATTTACCCTTCCCAGGTCCCCTAACACCCTACTACTTAGTTACTGCCCCTTCACCCAGTCCTCCCAGTGATCAGTAAACACTGACTCAGTGTGAGGGATGCTGACATGCAGGGAAATACAGCGCCCAAGAGGGCGCCCAACCACACACAGAAAGTGAATCGACTAGCCACATCTACAGCAACAGAGCAAGACAGCAAAGCACATCAAAAGGAAGCACGTAGCCAGCGACTGGAAAAGAAGGGGCCCTCTTGCTAAGCCTTGGGTGCTCAGCGAAGTCTGGTGAAAATGGTGCCACTGTTTGGGCAGAGTTTAACTAGCAAGGAGAAAGGCAGGGACAAACTGACCAGCTTAGGGAAAGCAGTGGGCAGACAGGGTGGCTTAAAGTAGCAGCAGCAGGTAGATAAGACTGGAAGGCAAATCTGGAGCCAGACCGAGGAATCTTTTGAACTCTAGGCTAAGCAGTCTGAATGTCTCCTGGTCTCCACATCTTTTCTCATTTTCCTGTGCCTTCACTAGTTCATGTTCCTATTATTGCTTCTCCATGCAACTGGGATTATAGAGCTAAGTGGTTCTTAAATCTACACATGAAAATAATTTAAAGCTCCTCCCCCATCTTAGGGCAAGAGGTAAAGGGCAATTCACCAGGGTACCTTCTGGGCGACCCCTGGGTTCTGGCCCATTCCCAAGTCTCTGTGGATGAGCTCTGCTTTGGAGGCGCCAGCTTGCCCAACTAGGATTTAAAAAGCTCTCTTCAGTGTGCCTGCCTGGAAATTTGCAGGTAAATATTTACAGAGTTCACACTTACAAAAGCCAAAGCAGCTGACTTAGGCTTAAGAAAGATTGGGCCACAGCGAACTTTCTGCTCCAGGCCCAAAGGCTGTGTGTCCTGGCTCCGCACCAGTAACACACTCTCCTTTCAAAGTAGGGGAAAGGTAGCATCCAGAAAAACAGGGTGCCAAGCACCCTGGCTGTGTCGGGGTCTGGAGTCCACCAGACCCTGATCTCCCACCAGGCTGAGTTCTCTGGGGCCGGAGCCCAAGAAAGAGTCTGAATAGCCAACCCAGAGCAAGAACTAGACAAGTTTACCTCAGAAACTGGGCGATTCGGGCCATCGTCGCTCCGGCCCCAGGCTGAAGCACGTTTCCTGTGGAGAGCAAACCTCCAGTCAGTGCCCGGTGGTGCTCTGGGCACTAAGGTACGGCTGTGATGACCAGACAGGGGGCGTTCCAAATCCTCCTTCAGAACCACTGGAATGTCAAGGTCTGGAGCAGAGTGAGCCAGCTACACAGCAGAGTGTGCCGGTCAGACGCTAGATCCAGTCCCTGAGAGGCCCACGATCCCCTGCCCATGCACCCTGCTTTTCCAAATCAGCACACTCTGGGCAGGTCGCCTGCCTTTAAAGGTAACACGGAAAGAATGTAGTGCAAAGCTTGAAGTCGGAGGAGGCAGTCCTGTCAGTTAGCAAAGTGTTTCTGAAAATGCACACCTCCTTGAGTGTCCTCCACCTACTCACACTCCAGGGGTTGAACAGTGATCCCCCACCTAGGGGTGGCACCTCTGTGTTGAGACTCTTACCATATAATGTTAGGTTCCGGGCTAAGGTGGGAAGCAGAGGTGGGGGAAAAAGATTAGACTAAAGGTCAAGAGGTCCTAGATTCAGGTCCAAGCTCTCCTGCAACTCCCCCAGGCAGTTTATCCATTATTAACTGCAAAGCTGGACTTTGATGGTTTTTCGATGCTCCCTCTGTTCTACTCTGGCATAGACAGTACATCAGGATGGGTAGAGAAACCCAGACTCCTGTCCCGTAGGGTGTTCTCAAACCCTGGCACCAAGACTCTGGCGTGGAAATGTTTCTCCCTTGCGATTCCTACTTCCAATCATACTTAATATGAAGAATGTGCTAGGAGCCGGCACAGAAAGTGCCTGGACGCGGGGGTGGGAGGGGTGATGGAGTCCATAGCCCTAAGAAGACGATTACACTTATCTGCGTGCAGTCTGTCGCCATACCCCTCACTGAAGACGCCTGGAAAGCGCCTGAATGGAGGGAGGTGTTTGAGGAGCGCTTTGACGGGATGGGAAGGCGAGGATCGAGCGCAGGGCCAGGGTGGTCCACTCACCCACGCAGATATCTCCCAGCTGGGCCGGGCTCAGCTTGACGTCCTGGAGAACCGCGGTCATGACGGCGGAGAGAAGCTCGTCGGGGGTGGTGTCCTACAGCCGAAAGAGCGACCGCTAGGATCCCGAGTCCGTATCCCAGCTCCCAAAGCCTCGCCCTCACCCAAAGGGGCAGAGCGGTCACAGATCGGGCGCAAAGCCACCACCGACGCCAAAGGGAAACGAACGGAGGAGCCAGACCCCAGCCCACCCCGGGCCTCCATCTCACACCTGGCTCTCGAGCCCAGGTGCCTCACCTTGAAGCCGCCGCGGCCCGACCGGCCAATGGCCGTGCGCCGCCCGTGCACCACCACGACATCCTCTGCGGACGCCCGCCGCGCGCCGCTCCAACACGGGGCGGCCTGCGGCTCCGGGCCCGAAGCGGGCCGGCCCTTCAGGTGACCCAGCACCACCTGCAGCCTCCGCATTGCGCAGCTTGGCCGGGTAAACCCTCAACCAGCCAGGAGGAGAGGGCAGCAACCAACAGACCGTGGCCCACGCAGGCGCGGAACCTTACCTCTGACCCACGGAAGTCTAAGTCCCACCCACAGACCTACTGGTCTGACTGGCCTTTCCCTCTAAAAGTCCCGCCCACCTCTCCGACTCAGCCAAGCTCTGGTTGGCGAACCTGCCTGGGGTCCCTCCCCAAGCCGCCGAGCTTCCCAAAGTTAGACCTCAGAGGGCCTTTTCACTCAAAGCCCCGCCCACAGTAGCCTACGCCTGCCAACCGAGGCGGAGTTTTCTGAAGCCTCGCGCAGAAACGCAGACAGGAATCCTTCCCACTTGCAGCCGCGCCTACTGCCAAACGCAGGCGGGTTTGCAAGAGCACCTTTCGTGGCTTGAAGAAAATTTCACCAATGCCAGGGGTGCCTTTCCCTACAACCCTGCCCACTGCCCGCCACCAAACAGATGGTGAATTGTCAGGAGCGCTGCCTACAGTGTCTTACCCGGGAAAGAGGCGCCGGGGCCTCTCATTCCTCTCATTCCTCCTCGTCTCCCTTCCTGTCTCCCCCAGGCTGGGAGACCGAGATAATTCCGAGATGTCCCAGAGCCTGCCTACCTTGACGCGTTTGGGCTCTCCTGGGAAGTCTTTCGAGAAGACTGAGGGAATCTGGGATTCTGGGGTGGCAGGAGAACGGATTGTACAAAGTTGCCGAGATGTGACGGGACTCCCTATCTGGAGAAAGAGCCATATACGTACATACACACATTTTTTAAAAAACAAATTTTACAGTCAATTTGGGATTAGTGCCCACCTACCCCACTAGGTTGGGGTCTCCACCAAGGCAGGGAAAGACTTTGTATCCGGGGTGCTTGAAATATACTTGACACTTAATAGGTGATCAATAAATACCTACTGAATGAGTCAAAGAACCAAAGCTCCCCAGGTCAGGAGGTGTCCCCTGCCCCCTAAAGAACGAAGCCAGGTGCCCGCTTGACTCCCAATGTCAATGTTTTCCCCTAGACCCCAGAGGGTAGTACTGAGATTCTCTCAGACACATAAGGCCGGGGTGTCCTGTTACCCTCAAACACGGAGGGAGGGGTTGTGCTCCCCACTCTTGAAGGGCATGGCCGTGGCATGCCTCTGGCGCCAGAAGGCAATATGCCCTTTCCCTCCTCCACGTCCGAGTGTACAGCCAGGGAGTCCCCAAAGTCCTCCGGGCAAGAGTGCTCCCTCAAATTGCGGGGGAGCGCAATTTGCTCCTCGAGCGCAGCACCGCCTGAATCCCTCAGATCCCCAGTGGAAAGATGGTAACTCCCCCACTTCCCAAAGATTAAGTCCCGTATTTCCTGTAAACGCGAAAGTAAGGGCATCGTCCCACCGCCGCGCCAGACCCTAGTGGACAGATGGGTGGAGCTCAGAACACCTCAAAAGGCGGGTTCCGGGTCCCCACATCCCCAGCCCCCCGAGATCTCGAAGGCAGTGATGGGGCGCCCCTCGCCTCCGCACATCTACTGGGGCTCCAGATTGTAGGGCAGGGCGGCGCTTCCCGGAAAGAGACCGGCGGGGCGGGATCAGGTGGGCGGGGTGGCCGAAGGGGAAGGAGGAAGCGCAGGCCAACGACGCGACTCGACTGCGCGGCGGCTCCCGGGGCAGCCCGCCATGACTGAAGGAGTCCCCAGCGCGGGGTCCGCGCTCCCCACGCCTTCCATGTCCTCCCTGCCCCTGGCAGCGCTCAACGTGCGAGTGCGGCGCCGCCTGTCGCTCTTCCTAAATGTGCGGGCGCCAGTGGCGGCCGACTGGACCGTGCTGGCGGAGGCGATGGACTTCGAGTACTTGGAGATCCAGCAGCTGGAGAAGTACGCCGACCCCACGAGCAGGCTGCTGGACGATTGGCAGCGACGTCCGGGCGCCTCAGTGGGCCGCCTGCTCGAGCTGCTGGCCAAGCTCGGCCGCGAAGACGTGCTGATGGAACTGGGACCCAGCATCGGTAAGGAAGCCCCCCTTCCGGCTTCACACCCGATGTGGGAGCGGGAGATGAAGGACCTGACCTTCACTGGTCCCTCCTCGGAGGCGGCGGGGCGGCGGGGTACTTTGGGGGTAGCAAGGGAGACATTGGAGACAGCCCGCAGAGGGGAAACCGCGCAAGACTAGTTCCCTCTTTCAATACGGGGGATGATAGGGCCTGGAGAAAGGAGGCGAAGGCCCCGAAAGGCACAAGGAAACCGCTAAGGCCAAAGCTTTCACATGAGACCAGGAGTCAGAATCCGGGTCCTCTGTTGGGGTGCTTGGGACTGCTTCAAGTAGAGCAATAGGCAGGGAAGAGGCTGAAAGCTGACAGTCTTGGAAATCTCAGGTCCCTAGAAAATGCGCCCTTTCCTGCCACTTTCTGACACACTATACTTGCGCAGGCATGGGGACAGTGGCCCACAGACAGGCATACCTTGTTTGGTTGAGGCTGCTGCCCTTGCTGCATATAAACACCAGGTCTCCTGAGCGCTTCTTTCATGCTCTGCCCGCTTCAGCAGTGGATCCTAGAGGAGACCTTGGGTTTAATTCTCAGGAGCCTTAAAAGGCAGGAGATGTGTATAAGAGACAGCAAACGTGTTTTCTGAAAGGGTGTTTGCAAGGAGTTGCTGTGGTTTATCCATCAAGGGATCCACAAATATTAGGAGATGCCTTCCAAGTAGAGTGAAAATCTAGCATTCCCATGGGTTCTGAGATTTCCTGGACAGCCTGGAATGCTTCACCAGAAAAGAAGGGTGTGAAGGCCCAGTTTACAGGTTTCAGTGGAGGCTTTCGGGGCTCCATATACAAAGGACTTCCCAGATGGCTCAGGCGGTAAAGCATCTGCCTACAATGCGGGAGAGCCGGGTTCAGTCCCTGAGTTGGGAAGATCTCCTGGAGAAGGAAATAGCAATCCACTCCTGTATTCTTGCCTGGAAAGGGGGGGGGGGTGGGGTGGGGGGGGCCGCGGGGGAGCGGTGAGGAAAGGGGCAGAGGCACAAGCCTGACCTCGATGGCTTCTCTCATAACCAGAATACCACTGATATCCTTTTAGGATGGCCAGAGCCAGGTGGGAGCTCTGGCCATCCTAACAGAGCTGTTGAACTGTGGATGGCACCAGTGGGCTGGAGAAGCCCTGGGGCACAACACAGCCAGGAAGGTGGGGCCGGGGCTGGATCCTGACTGTGGGTAAAGGCATGGGGTACCCCTGGAGAGCTGGCCACACCTTGTCTCTTCCCTACAGAGGAGGACTGCCAAAAGTATATTCTGAAGCAGCAGCAGGACGCATCTGAGAAGCCTTTACAGGTGGACTCTATAGACAGCAGCATCCCTCGGATAAATGACATGGCAGGCATCACCATTCGCGACGACCCCCTAGGTAAGGGCCCAGTCCTGCCCCTCTGGGCCATAGGACATTGTGGAGTTAAGAGCATGAGTGTTGAAAGCAGATGGGTTGTGCTTGGGCAAGTCACTTAATCTCTCTGAGCTTCAGTTTCCTAAGAAATGGGAATAATAATAATAGTCCAACCTCTGGTTTCGAGTATGAGAAGTGATGTGTCTAGCTCATGGCTAACCTAGGGCTTGGCCTGGGGTGGAGAGGAGGTACTCATTGTTCGATTGTGTAGGATCCAGGACCAGGGTCGCTTAGGCTGGGGGCACCTGGCTGGGCTCATCCCCAGCCTTCCTGGAGGGCTCTGACCATCCCCACTGTGCTTGTACCCAGGGCAAAAGCCTGAGTATTTTGATGCCTTCATCTGCTACTGCCCCAGCGATATTGAGTTTGTCCACGAGATGATCCGGCAGCTGGAACAGACAAACTATCGGCTGAAGTTGTGCGTGTCTGACCGTGACGTCCTGCCTGGCACCTGTGTCTGGTCCATCGCCAGTGAACTCATTGAGAAGAGGTTGGCTACGTGGCCGCAGGGCAAGTGGGTGGGTGTGCAAAGCCCTGCCAGGGATCCCCATGCTGGGGCCCTCCCAGTCGGCCCCTGTCTAGCCTGGCACAGTGGGATCCTCCCAAGGCTGTCCCCTGGTGGTCACCACAATGCCTGTAGCCTGCCCACTCTCCCCTAGGTGCCGTCGGATGGTGGTGGTTGTCTCTGACGAATACCTGCAAAGCAAGGAATGTGACTTCCAGACTAAGTTTGCACTCAGCCTCTCTCCAGGTGAGCTCAGCCCTGTCCTTGCCACAGAGCAGTGGGCAGGGCCTCAAGATGCCAGCCGTCCCTCCTTAAGGGCCATGGATGTAGCATCAGGGAACTCAGGCAGCTCTCTACACACCTTAGTGTGTGTGCACAGGAGTGCCCTTTGCGTGGGTGAATAGGCACCGGGGGTGCTTACTGGGAAAGGGCTGTTGTTAACCCCTGACTGGAGGACTGGTCCAGCCCTGTGATGGCAGAGAGCCTGGAGCAAGCTCTGCCCCCTCTGGCTTGCAGGTGCCCATCAGAAGCGACTGATCCCCATCAAGTACAAGCCAATGAAGAAAGAGTTCCCCAGCATCCTGCGCTTCATCACTGTCTGTGACTACACCAACCCCTGCACCCAGAACTGGTTCTGGACTCGCCTCGCCAAGGCCCTGTCCATGCCCTGAACTGCCCAAGCCCCTGGGAGCGCGTGCCTCTGTCTGCCTGTACATGTCCTTCTACCCCTGCCTCCACCCGCGGCTGTAGGGGGATCTGTGCTCTGCTGGCCTCTCGATCCCTGGACGTGCCCGCTCCACGGACACAGCTGCAGCCATGGTCCATATCTGGACAGCACCTCTCGTGTCCTCCATAGAACATGGGGCATGCCCGCTTGCTGAGTTATCAGCCAGGATGGTGGGAACCAGAGGCAGCTGGGACTACGCGGAAGACCACAAGAGCCAGCTCTGACCCCTCCATCTGTCTTGGGCCTCAGTTTCTCTGCCTGAGAACTAAGTGGGGTGTGGGGAACAGGCAGTTGCTGTGTTTGAATCATCGTGGGAAATGGTGAAGCACTGTTTTGAGTCTCCTGATTGAGGGCCAGCTGGCCACTGCTGGGACCAGGTGCTGTGCAGCTGCTTCCACAGTGCTTCAGGGCCCCATACCTCACATCCCACTTCCCCCTGCACCAGGGGACAGAGGGCCAAGCAGGCTGGCCCAGCACAGGGGGATCCTGCATTGAGCCCGATCCCCCACAGGCCCACCTCTCATCTGCCTTTTTGACTCCTCCCAGCCTCTGCTCACCTTCGGCATGGTAAGTCCCCGAGAGTCTGGCCTGCACTCCTGGGGCTGCCTTTCACTTCCACCTGTCTAGTGCCTGTGCTTCTCTCAGCTCTGCCCTGCACGATACAGGATCCCGACTTCTGGCCTCTCTGTCAGATTTGGTTTCTGGGGCTAGGTCAGCATGCTGGTGTGGGCAGGAAGTCTTTCTTTCCGGGGCCCACTCACAGGGAGAACTTTCCCACCAGTCTTCTGTTGCTTAACTGCCTTACCAAGGTGTTTGCTGGAACTAGTTTACAGGGACCACACAAGAGCCTCCTGCCCCGAAGCTTGTGGGCACATGGACCCATACAAGCCCACACGCCGAGACACAGGGATACACGCACTGGAACCCTCACACACAGACATACAGGCATCTTCGTGCACACATTCCCCTGGGACAGCTCCCAGAAACAGCTGGTGGGATAGTCCCACCACAAGGGGGTCCTAACCCTGGACAAGATGGGACACTCTTGTTTTCTTTTTCTGTTTTCCTTTTTCACTGGAACCAGATCCTGGAAAGGACCCACTGTACTAGCATTTACACCTTCAGTGAAGTGCAGAGCAAGGAAAAGAGCTGTTGAACTCACACAACAGGTTAGCTGCGACAGCTGTTTTTCTCTCCTCGGGAGAGTTGTGTGTTCTTTGCTCTTCACCTCTCCTTCAAGGAGAAACGGTCATGGTCTCAGATCTCTGTACCAGCATGGAGCCCAGGACCCTAAATCTAAAAGCAAATATATGTCTTCTCTGCTCTACCTTCAGTGAGGGCTGGGGGCAAAGCACTTTCCCTCGGGGTCTCAGGAGGGTCTGGAGGCCCCACTTTGCCTGATTCTCATGAAGCACTTAGCTACCAGGTGCCCATCCCCTTTGATATTGGGGAATATTTTTCAACAATTTCAAAAAGGTATCTTTCAAACCTGTTTCTATTCTTTCTTTGAGAAGGTCAAAGAGAGCTGAGAAAGGCCTCTGTTTGTAATTGCCCTCTTCTGTATCCTAGGTTTATAATAAAGAGCCTATACTTCGGGAGTAGCAGGTTTCATTTGTGTCTGGAAAGAGTATGGAAGCAGTAACCTGGGATAAGGCTCTTCCGGATGCGAAAAACTGGCCCCTTGGGGAGGTTCAAGTGGGTCTGGGAGGGGCTTCCTGAAGGCTGGGGCTCCACCCCCGGCCTCTCCAGGGCTGCAGACAAAGTTAGAAACAGCAGCTCAGCTCCCGATGCTGGGGACCCTGCTTACCTCTGCCAAGCTGGGTCTTCCGGGGAATCAGCCACGCGCCTGGGTGGGATAGGGCTGCTCTCCCAGGCCCCAAGAAGATTTTGGATAAGATCCCCATTCTAGATCACAGATCCCTGGAGAACTCAGTTAAGAATGGCCATCCTGGGGCATGTCTATGTTAATCCTAAAGGAGTTGATCTGTTTTTAAATAGAATGCACCACTTTTTTACTGTTCCCTTGAGAAAAATTGGAAAATATAAATGAAAAAAAAAAAAACACCCATAATCCTAATCCCGGAGACGAGTCCAGTGATTTTTTAGAGTGCCCAGAGATTATCAGCAACCTCAGCTGTTCTCTCCCTGGTCTCTGTTACCATGTCCTGGCTCCTGAGCCTTGTGGATGCTGGAGGCATCCCAGCCTGGCCCCTAGCACTCCTAGAAAACCCCCCTGTGTTCAGAGCAGCCCTGAAGCCAGAACTTCCTCTCTAGTGGCCCCTTGGGAACACGGCCTCAGTGTGGTCCCAGCAGGGCCCCTGGGATCTGCCTGAAACCCCCCTGGCTGTGGCGGGGGGACAAGCTTTGGGTCT
This sequence comes from Cephalophus harveyi, assembly GCA_006410635.1. Classification (NCBI taxonomy): domain Eukaryota; kingdom Metazoa; phylum Chordata; class Mammalia; order Artiodactyla; family Bovidae; genus Cephalophus; species Cephalophus harveyi. Next base: position 204,707 of record SJYT01001929.1, read on the forward strand.
GCTCCTGATCATGGCGAGGGGTTTCTGGGTGACATGTTACATGATGGGGAAAGCCCCCGTTCTCTCAGGTCATGATGGTGACCCGAATGTGCTCACCTCACTCTCGTCTGATCCTCACACCCCTCCCACCTTCCTCCAGTGCCCACCTCCCCACAGACAGGTTCCCAGATACTGAGAAAGCTTCCTCTTCTCACTTTTGGTTTAGTCCTCTAAGAACTTTTGACAGAGAAATCCTCTTTTATCAAAAGAGAAACTTCACTGCCGCAATTATCCAAGGCAAGTTTTGGGAGGGCAGCAGCAGAGATTAAATACAAGGTTACAAATCCACATGACGAAGGACCTGGATTCCGACAGAATCAAGAGGGAGAGAAAGAAACGGAGAGGGATCTCCTCGGAGAGGGATCTCCTCCAGATTGGACAATACATTAATTATAAAGAGAGGTTCTGGAGGACTTCCCAGAGGCTGAGACTCCATACTCCCAATGCAGGGAGCCCCACGTTTGATTTCTGGTCAGGGAACTGTTAATAGATCCCACACACCGCACATCGTTATCTTGCCTGATGCAACTAAAAAAGATCCTGTGAATCGCAACCAAGACCTGGCACAGCAGTCAAATAAATAAATACTTAAAAAAAAAAAAAATGTTTTTGGGTGATAGAAGACAATATACAGAATATATGAGAACTCTTAACAACCAAAAAAACCAACCCAATCGGAACATGAGCACACCATCCCTGGCGGTGCAGTGGTTGGGAGTCCACCTGCCAATGAAGGGGGACATAGGTTCGAGCCCAGGTATGGGAAGATCTCTCAAGCCACGAGGCAGCTAGGCCTGGGCGCCGCAACTCCTGAGCCTGCATGCCCTAGAGTCCACGAGCTGTAACTACGGAAGCGTGGGCGCCTAGAGCCTGCACTCTGCAACAAGAGAAGCCACCGCAGTGAGAAGCCCGAGCACCGCTCCTAGAGAGGAGCCCCTGCTCCCTGCAACTAGGAAACAGCCTACGCACAGCAACGAAGACTGCTGCTGCTAAGTCGCTTCAGTCGTGTCCGATTCTGTGTGACCCCATAGACGGCAGCCTGCCAGGCTCCCCCGTCCCTGGGATTCTCCAGGCAAGAATACTGGACTCAGCACAGCCAAAAATAAATTTTAAAAAATAGTTTAAAAAGCTGCAACAAAACTATCACGTTTAAAAAAAAATGACCAAGGGTTTTGAATAGACATCTCTCCAAAGAAGATATACAAGTGACTAAGCAAATACATGAAAAGATGCTATCATTAGGGAAATGCAATTCAAAACCACAATGAAATACCATTCATTCCCATTAGGATGGCTACTATCAGAATCTCAGAAAATAACAAGCGTTGATGAGGATGTGGAGAAATTAGAACCTTTGTGCACTGTTGACAGGAATGTAAAATGGTACAGTTGCTGTGGTACGCCAATTTCCAAAAAAATTAAAAACAGAAATACCATATGATTCAGCAATTCCACTTCTGTGTATAAACCCCAATGAATGGAAAGCAGGGTGCTAATATCAGAGACATGTGTACACCCATATTCATAGGAGCATTATTCACAACAGCTAAAATGAGTAAGCAAGTCAGGTATCCCTGACAGATGAATGGCTAAACAAAAGGTCGCATATACATATAACAGAATAGTATTCACCCTTAAAAGGAATGACATTCTGACACATGCTACAATATGAGGACATTATGCTAAGTGAAATGAGCCAGTTGCAAAAAGACAAATGCTATATAATTCCACCTATATAAGGTATCTAGACCAGGCAAGTTCTTAGAGATAGAAAATAGAATGGTGGTTTCCAGGGCCTGTGGGAAGGAAAGAATGAAGGGTTGTTGTTTAAAGAATCTGGAAAGAATAAACACACACGTAAAACTGAATCACCTCACTATACTTGAAACTAATACAACATTGTAAATTAACTTTACTTCAATTTTCTTAAAAGGCAGTTTCAAATATTATTTGAAAAAAAAGAGTTATTTAATGGGTACAGAGTTTCAGTTTTGCACAATGAAGTGTTCTGGAGATGGTTGTACAAATATATGACAACCTCCCCCCCTAAAAAAAAAAAACCAACATACTGAACAGTATACTTAAAAATTGGTTATTATGGTAAATTTTATATTATGGATATTTTATCACTAAAAAAAGAGACAACTGGGGAAATCTGGGTATTAGATGATGCTAGAGAATTATCCCTATTTGTTTTAGATGTGATATAGCATTGTGGTTACATAAAGGAAATGAACATTTGTTAAAGACTAATTCTGAAGCATATTGTTATGAAATGAGTAATGTCTTGGATTCGCCTTTAAATAATTAAGAGAGAAAAAATAACAAAGGCTATATGAACCAAATGTGACCATATAGCAGTTATTAAACTGGAGGAGCATTTCTTCTCTCTGCTCATGTGTCTAAAATTTTTCATAATTAAAAAAAAAATGTTTTAAGTTAAAAAGTGCAATCATCACTGCTACTCCACTTGCACAAAAGTCTCTCTTCCTGTATCTCCCTAAGGTGGGTATTTCAAAATCATTCATTAGGAATGACTGAAACAGAAAGAAAACAATTGTTTCGTGCCTCAGTGGGCAAGTGGAGGAAAAGTTTGATAATATATTCCCAGATATCTGAAAATCTCATCTTGGATAGTTGGCTTTTTAAAAATTACTCACTAATTTTGAGTCTTAATAGAAATATACTGAAAATATTTTCTTCAACTCAAAAATATTTTTCCTTAACTTAAAAGAGATTCTCAGGAACTCCATGACATTTGAGACAGAAGGACCAGATTACTGATCCTGTAAAAAGGGAGACGCAACATGGCTGCTGAGCAGTCGCCCTGCAAGCCTTGCTCTGCAGCAAAGGGGATAATGTCTCCAGCCTGGGAGGCACAGATAGAGTTCTTGCCCTCAAGACAGCAGAAGCAGCCTTTGCGGGCCTCTGGCTGACAGGGAATTCTGAGTGGTTGGGTCAGGAACTGGCAAGTGGTAGAAAACTGGAGAATGCCTGTTCAAACCAGGCTGGAAGGATCTCAAATTCCAGAGGGTGAGTTCAGAATCACAGAGCAGAACACAGGCAGAGCCACTGAGCCGGTAGGGCGGTGCGGGAGGAGGGAGTCACCATCATTTCAGGTGAACATTGTCCCCATTGGCTGCTGTTCACCGGGTGAGACAGAGAGATGGTCCGTAAGTCCCCGGGGACTTCTGGTACCGGGGAAGTACCAGATATGGAATAAACAGACCTCTCCCCAGTCCCTCTGTTAAGTACAGCTTAACCCACCCTGGGAGATATAGATAGATAGCTAGAAAGAAAGTGAAAGTGTTAGTTACTCAGTCAAGTCCAGCTCTTTGCAACTCCATGGACTATATAGCCCGCCAGGCTCCTCTCTCCACATGGAATTCTCCAAGCAAGAATACTGGAGTGGGTTGCCATTTCTTTCCCCAAGATAGAGATATATAAATAAATAAAGACTTCAAAGGACAGAGAAGAAGATAAACAGGCTAGTGGCCTCGGGACTCAGAGAAAGACATGGCGGGGATTCCCAGGTTTTTCTTTTTGCTTCAGATATCTCAGGCTGAGCACTGGAGAAACTAGTAACCTAGAAACAAATGGGTACAGACGAAAAAAAAAAAGAAGTCCTGCTCTTTCTAGCCAGGAAGGGGCAGCCCAACAAGAAAGAATACTTTCAGACAATAATACTCTACTCCAGCCAAACCACAGGAAAACTGTCCTGCACCCTGCCAGCCGAGGCAAACCAGGAGCCTGGGCCCCCACTCCTGTCTGCAGGGAGCCGTCAGGAGGCCTAGCAGACAGTCAGGGTGTTATCACTACCAGCAGCAATGTCCTCCTCCACTGTCGGTGCAAGCCATCAGGGCCTCCTGCCCTCCCACCAGGGAGGTCTACACACAGGCTTAGTGGACAGCCTGAACTCCTGCACTAGCCCAGCAGTAATTAGGCACCGACTCTGCCTCCCCGCGGGCTTCCCACGTGGCTCAGTGGTAACAAGATCACCTGCCAAGGCAGGAGACTTGGGTTCAGTCCCTGGGTTGGGAAGATCCCCTGGAGAAGGAAAAGGCAACCCACTCTAATATTCTTGCCTGGAGAATCCCATGAACAGAGGAGCCTGGCGGGCTACAGACCACAGGGTTACACAGAGTAAGACACAACTGAGAGACTAAGCCACACGCGTACCTCCCTACTTCCTAGGATGGCAACAGAGGCTGAGCTGGGAACCTGAACTTTGACCTCTTTCTGACAGCATCGGTGTGGTGGCAGAGAGAGCCTGCTAAAACAGAAGTTTTTTTTTTTCTCTTTGAGATATTCATTTTAATTTTGAGGGTAAGTAAACAGAAGTGGAATTGCTGCATTTTACTTTTTTTTTTTTGTAGCTATATTCTGCTATTATTTTATTTTATTTTTTTGTATTGGTTTTGCCATACATTGACATGAATCAGCCATGGGTGTACATGTGTTCCCCATCATGAACCCCCCTCCCACCTCCCACCCCATCCCATCCCTCTGGGTCATCCCAGTGCACCAGGCCCAAGCACCCAGTATCAGGCTCTGAACCTGGACTGGCGATTCGTTTCACATATGATAATTTACATGTTTCAATGCCATTCTCCCATATCATCCTGCCCTCACCCTCTCCCATAGAGTCCAAAAGACTGTTCTATACATCTGTGTCTCTTTTGCTGTCTCATACAAAAGGTTATCGTTACCATCTTTCTAAATTCCATATATATGTGTTGCTGCTGCTGCTGCTGCTAAGTCGCTTCAGTCATGTCCGACTCTGTGCGACCCCATAGACGGCAGCCCACTAGGCTGCCCCGTCCCTGGGATTCTCCAGGCAAGAACACTGGAGTGGGTTGCCATTTCCTTCTCCAATGCACGAAAGTGAAAAGTGAAAGAGAAGTCGCTCAGTCGTGTTTGACTCTTAGCGACCCCATGGACTGCAGCCCACCAGGCTCCCCCATCCATGGGATTTTCCAGGCAAGAGTTGCGTTAGTATACTGTATCGGTGTTTTTCTTTCTGGCTTACTTCACTCTGTATAATAGGCTCCAGTTTCATCCACCTTATTAGAACTGATTCAAATGTATGGAGCACTGTTTATTATATCCAGGACATGGAAGCAACCTAGATGTCCATCAGCAGATGAATGGATAAGAAAGCTATGGTACATACACACAGTGGAGTATTATTCAGCCATTAAAAACAGAAGATTTAAATATCTATCCAGAGTCTCATAATACTCTAAATGTCTAGGACTGAAAGTCACTCTTTATACTGAGAACCAGGAAAATCTCAACTTAAGCAAGAAAGGATAACCAACAGTTGTTAACCCCAAGATGACACAGATGTTAAAATTATCTGACAATGATTTTTAAGCAGCCAGTGTAAAAATGCTTCAGTGAGCTATTACAGACATACTTCAAACAAATGAAAAGCGTCTCAGCAAAGAAACAAAACAGATGAAGAACTAAACCGAAATTTTAAAACTGAAAAAAAAACCTCACTGAAATAAAAATCTTACTAGATGAGTTCTATAATAAAATGAACTATGGCTGATTCATGTTGAGGTTTGACAGAAAACAACAAAATTCTGTAAAGCAATTATCCTTCAATTAAAAAATAAATAAATTTTAGAGCCGCAGAGCTTACCCGGAAGAGATCGAAGCCGGGTCAACTTTAAGGAACCCGGAAGGGAGTGTTCGGCCTCGGGAACGGTGTCGCGATGCGGTTCGAGGTTCTCCCTGGGATCGCTGTGTTGGGCATGTGCTTCTTCATCCCGGGAATGGCCACCGCGCGCATTCACAGGTTCAGTAACCCGGGGCGAGAAAAAAAGGGTTGCCCATTATTCATATCAGTGGTATTTGATGGAAAGAGACAGGTGCGTCTCTGGAGTAAACCGTTACTATGAGTCAAATGGTTTGGAGAACATTGATTAAGGAAACGTTTTCCTGGTTGATGAAGAACAACTCAGTCATGCTCCTCTAACCCTGCTAGTAGATTATGCACCATATTGTGTAGCATGCATTGTATTTTGTAGTATGTAATAAAAATAAAAAATTAATAAATAAATAAAAATTTAAAAAAATAATAGGAATCACCTAATCTGAACAAGAGATGACAGAAAAAAATTCACATTCCCAGGAATCTGTGGCACTATAAGAAAATATCTAGTATTTATGTCATGGGAGTCTCAAAAGTAGAGGAGGAAGAAAATGGAGCTTAAAAAAAATACTCAAATAAATATGGCTAAAATTTTACAAATATGGCAAAGACATAAACCTATAGATTCAAGAAGGTTATAAAATCCCAAACAGGATAACCCAAAGAAATCCATGTCAAGATACACGTAGTTAAACTTCTGAAAACTAAAGACAAAGAAAAGATCTTGAAAGTAGCTAGAGAAATGACAACTTCCCTATAATGGGAAAAAAAAAAATCTGAATGAGGTCAAATTTCTCATCAGAAACCAAGGAAGTTGGAGGAGGTGGCACAACATTTTCCACGTGCTGAAAGAAAAGAACTGTCAACTCAAAATCCCATATGCAGAGAAAATCAGAAATGAAGAGGAAATTAAGACATGCTGAGATGAAGAAAAACTGCGAGAATTTGTCATCAGCAGTTCTTAAAAAAGCTAACAGAAGTTTATGAAGCACAAAATAAATGATCGGAAAAGGAATCTCGGACTACCAAGAAGAAAGAACAAAAGATTAAAAATATTTTAATACAGTGTTTTCCCTTTCCTCTTCAGTTTTCTAAATCGTATCTGATGGTTTAAGCAAAAGGTTAGTAGTTGTGTGCAGGGCAGATTACAGAAGGTGATAAGCACTGCGGTAATCTCTCTTTCAAGTATTTGCATCTGCTCAAACCTGGGAGGAGGGACCCTGTGGTCCCTTCTATTTCCTCTTCCCTAAAAAGATCAAAGCCCACTAGGTCCTGTCCAGCGTCCTCTATCTTGAGTACACACATATCATCTGATGTGATTCTCAATCTTTTATTATTTTTTTTCCCTTTTTTGTCACTCTGCATGGCATGTGGAACCTCCCCAACCAGGGGTGGAATCCATGCCCTCTGCAGTGGAAATGCAAAGTCTTAATCATGGACCACCATGGAAGATCTCGATTTGCATAGAGAAAATATTTGAGACAGTTATAAACCAGGGAGAGTAGAGGGAATTAAAGAAAGTTTCCTATCCCTCACTGAAACTGGTCAGGTCAACACAAGCAGAACTGAGGTAAGTTATGTATAGACAGTGCCACACCTAAATATCTACACAAAGAGAGACGCTCCAAAAACTATCAATAAATCAAAATGAAATTCTACTGGAAATGGATGAGATGGAGAACCGATTAGTGGTTGTCAGGAGTCAGGGATAGTTGCAGGGGAAAGGGATGGATGTGCTATAAAGAAGTAGCAGAGGGAGGTTTTAAGGTGTTGTAATAGTTCTATATCTTGATTGTGCTGCTGGCTACACAGACCTGCACATAATAAAATGGCAAAGTACTGCACATACACACATTATACCAGTGTCTAGTTTCTGGTTTTGATACTGTACTCTAGTTACATAAGATCCATCCACGGAGGGAAGTTGTGTGAAGGGTTCAGAAACTTCTCTGTGCTATTCTTGCAACTTCCTGTGAGTCTATAATTATCTCAAGATAAAAAACAAATTTTAACATAAAAATGAAGTAAAAAACAAAAGCTCCTGGGTGCTTATGCAATGCCTAAAGCTTAACTTTCCATCTCTTTCCCCCCTCCCCCAGTTTTATTAAGATATAACTGACATATAGCACTATGTAAGTTTAAGGTGCACAATTTGATTATATATTTTGTGAAATGATTACCACAGTAACTTTAGTTAACATCCATCATTTTGTATAGATCAAGAGAAATGTTTTTCTCTTTGTGATGAGAACTCTTAGCATACACTCTCTTTTAACTTTTCTGTATATCACACATCACTGTTAACTACAGTCATCATGCTATATACTACAACCTCAATAGCTATTTATCTTATAACTGGAAGTCTGTACATTCTAACCACTTTAATTCCCCCTCCCCTCAACATTCACCTCTGGTAACCACAAATCTGACCTCTCTGAGTCTGGTTTTTTGTTTGTTTAGATTCCACATATAATTGAGATCGTAAATTGTCTTTTTCTGTCTGACTTATTTCCCTTAGCATAATGCCCTCAAGGTCCATTCATATTGTTCCGAATGGCAGAATTTCCTTCTTTTTTAATGGATGACTGTGTTAGTCACTCAGCTGTGTCTGACTCATTGCAACCCCCTGTAGCCCACCAGGCTCCTCTGTCCATGGAATTCTCCAGGCAAGAATACTGGAGTGGGTGCTCGCTTCGGCAGCACATATACTAAAATTGGAACGATATAGAGAAGATTAGCATGGCCCCTGCACAAGGATGACACGCAAATTCGTGAAGCGTTCCATATTTTTGCCACATTGAGATGATCCTTACTGAGAAAGAAAAGATTGTTCCTAAACCAGAAGAGGAGGTTGCACAGAAGAAAAAGATATCCCAGAAGAAACTGAAGAAACAAAAACTTATGGCCCGGGAATAAATGCCGCAAAAAATAAATGCAAATAGAAGTAAAAAAAAAAAAAGAATACTGGAGTGGGTAGCCATCCCCTTCTCCAGGGGATCTTCCCAATCCAGGGATCGAACCCAGATCTCCTGCATTGCAGGCAGATTCTTTACCGTCTGAGCCACCACAGAAGCACTTTAATGGATGAAATGTGTGTATACACACACACACACCGCACATAAACACACTCATACAGCCATTGATAGACACTTAGGTTGTTCCCACATCTTGGTTATTGAAAATAATGCTGCTATAAGCATGAGGGTGCAGGTATCTCTTTGACAGAGTGTTTCTGTTTGCCTTGGATATATACCCAGAAGTGGAACTGCTGGACCATACGGCAGTTCTATTTTTAATCTTTTGCGGAACCTCCATACTGCTCTCCGTAGTGGCTGCACCAGTTTACTTTTCTAGCATTGCACAAGTTTTCTTTTTCCACGTCCTCATCAGCATCTAGCTACCATCCTGCTTTTTAAAAAGAACTATTTTCAATATAAAAATGATCACTGGCAACATATATTCATGCATATGTAAAAATCTGTGCATTTTCAATCAGCATTCTATGTTGAGAAAATGAACCAAATTTTGTTTTTGAGGACCTGCTTATTATCTTGGTCCAGGTCAAAAGCAGAATATAAACAGAAACTACCCAGGGCTCTTGCCTCAGGGAACTTAAAGCCCAGGCAATGAATCAAGACAAAAATGCAGGAAAACCCAAATAACTGAAGAATTAGACCACACAGCCTTCCATAGCACATATGCTGACGTGTGCCAAAGGCAATGTGTCCTGTAAGACCTGAAGACAGGCCTCTGTAAGAGGCAGGTAACCTTGAAGTTGGCTTTGAAAGGCGGCAAAACTGGTGGAGTAGAGACGCGGCAGAGGAGGAGATTCAAGCAGTAAGGGAATGATATAGACAGATGGGAAAAGTGAGGGGCACATCTAGGGGCGAGCAGACTGATAGGATGAGATTCCTCCAGGTTCAGTATGGAGCCCCCGAAATGCAGGCTGCAACAGAGTACATGTGTCTGGGCAGAAAAGGACTGGGAAACCCAGAGGGTAGAGAAGATTAGCTTAGTGGCTACAGTGCAGGGTAGATTTGAGAAATTGATAAGCATGCTGAAAATTTCTGCTTTAGGCAAGTGCACAAACAAGACTGAGAAAAGAAGTAACTGCTGGCTACAGGAGAGATTCTGGGATCCCCAGAATTTCCTGTTTCCTCAGATCAAACCCTGCCTGGCCCATTCTAGTGTCCCATGTCCTAAGCACTTATGCATCAGTTGAATCTGCGAATTCCTAACCCTGGTCATGAGATCCTGAGGGTGCACCAAGTCCAAGCACCCATGAGGTTAATTCTCATGAGCTCTCTCATGACCAGGGTTAGGAATTCGCAGATTCAACTCATGCATATTGAGTACAGGTGCAGGTATCTCTTTGACAGAGTGTTTCTGTTTGCCTTGGATATATACCCAGAAGTGGAACTGCTGGACCATACGGCAGTTCTATTTTTAATCTTTTGCGGAACCTCCATACTGCTCTCCGTAGTGGCTGCACCAGTTTACTTTTCTAGCATTGCACAAGTTTTCTTTTTCCACGTCCTCATCAGCATCTAGCTACCATCCTGCTTTTTAAAAAGAACTATTTTCAATATAAAAATGATCACTGGCAACATATATTCATGCATATGTAAAAATCTGTGCATTTTCAATCAGCATTCTATGTTGAGAAAATGAACCAAATTTTGTTTTTGAGGACCTGCTTATTATCTTGGTCCAGGTCAAAAGCAGAATATAAACAGAAACTACCCAGGGCTCTTGCCTCAGGGAACTTAAAGCCCAGGCAATGAATCAAGACAAAAATGCAGGAAAACCCAAATAACTGAAGAATTAGACCACACAGCCTTCCATAGCACATATGCTGACGTGTGCCAAAGGCAATGTGTCCTGTAAGACCTGAAGACAGGCCTCTGTAAGAGGCAGGTAACCTTGAAGTTGGCTTTGAAAGGCGGCAAAACTGGTGGAGTAGAGACGCGGCAGAGGAGGAGATTCAAGCAGTAAGGGAATGATATAGACAGATGGGAAAAGTGAGGGGCACATCTAGGGGCGAGCAGACTGATAGGATGAGATTCCTCCAGGTTCAGTATGGAGCCCCCGAAATGCAGGCTGCAACAGAGTACATGTGTCTGGGCAGAAAAGGACTGGGAAACCCAGAGGGTAGAGAAGATTAGCTTAGTGGCTACAGTGCAGGGTAGATTTGAGAAATTGATAAGCATGCTGAAAATTTCTGCTTTAGGCAAGTGCACAAACAAGACTGAGAAAAGAAGTAACTGCTGGCTACAGGAGAGATTCTGGGATCCCCAGAATTTCCTGTTTCCTCAGATCAAACCCTGCCTGGCCCATTCTAGTGTCCCATGTCCTAAGCACTTATGCATCAGTTGAATCTGCGAATTCCTAACCCTGGTCATGAGATCCTGAGGGTGCACCAAGTCCAAGCACCCATGAGGTTAATTCTCATGAGCTCTCTCATGACCAGGGTTAGGAATTCGCAGATTCAACTCATGCATATTGAGTACAGGGCTTCCCTGGTGGCTCAGAGGTTAAAGCGTCTGCCTCCAATGCAGGAGACCCAGGTTTGATCCCTGGGTCGGGAAGATCCCCTGGAGAAGGAAATGGCAACCCACCCCAGTATTCTTGCCTGGAGAATCCCATGGACTGAGAAGCCTAGTAGGTTACAGTCCACGGGGTCGCAAAGAGTTGCACACGACTGAGGGACTTTACCTCACCTCACCTCTGACTTGAGTATCATCAGTGAGAATGTTTTAAGGACCCCAACTTCATCTACTTTTGAGAATTACCACCTTCAGGAATTGGATAATGAACACAGTATTATTCAACAGAACTAGGTGAACCACATATGTATTTTTATATTTTCTAGTAGCCATGCTAAAAAAATTAAAAAGAAACAGGTGACATTAATTTTTAACATTTTATTTAACCCAATCTATCTAAAATATCATTTCAACATGTAATCTGTATAAAGACTATTGATGACACCTTAGGTGGTTTTTTTCATATTAACTCTTTAAAATCCAGTGTGTATTTTACACTTACAGCACATCTCAAATTAGACTAGCCGCATTTATAGCAGCTACGTGGGGACAGTGGCTACCCCATTATACAGTGTGGCTGTAGAATCTTGCTACTTAAAATGTGGTCCCTGGACTGGCAGCATCATACCATCTGCTAGAAATAAGGAATCTCAGGCCCCATGGCAGGCCTAATTCATAAAATTCTGCAGGTGATTCACAGGTACATCTGGGAAGAGAGATATAGGGTACTCAGTGTTTTCACTACCTAACATCAACATTGCTTCTCTTCATTCAGGCTCCATGCCATGCTTTTGCTGCGTGCTTTTTCAACACCAGTTCCAGACACAGATCTAAACCAAGCAACACCTCTCCTTGATGCTGAGCATCACAATGGGTTCAGGCATGCCAAATGTTTCAACCAGATTCAATGAGATCCAATGAATTCTTCGAGAAATCCCACTGTCCTTGAATGAAAAAGGTAAGATTTAGAGTCATTGTGGAGCATGATGGGAGATCCTGCCTTTATATGAAGCCTGTGAATGGAGGGAAAAAACTGATGGCCTCATTTGAGCCCCTGCTCTAAGTCTTACAGCTTGACTTTGCAGATAGGTTGTTGTTCAGTCACTAAGTTGTGTCCGACTCTTTTGTAACCCCATGGACTACAACATGCCAGGCTCCTCTGCCCTTCACAATCTCCTGGAGTTTGCTTAAAGATAAGTCCGTTGAGTCGGAGATGTTATCTAACCATCTCATCCTCTGCCGCCCGCTTCTCCTTATGCCTTCAATCTTTCCCAGCATCAGTGTCTTTTCCAATGAGTCGACTCTTCACATCAGGTAGCCGAAGTACTGGAGCTTGAGTATCAGTCCTTCCGGTGAATATTCAGGATTTATTTCCTTTAGGATTGACTGGTTTCATCTTCTTGCAGTTATATGAGCCAGTAAATTGTTTGTTTAAACTAGTTTGGATTGTGTTCTAGATAGTTATTATCTGTTTTCTCCTCCCCTTGTTCTCTGCAAGGCTCTGTGTCCCTGGATATTGATCTTCAAGAATTATATCAATAGGCTCCCCTTACCTTCTGGTTTTCTGTTGGGATCAGCTAATTGTCAGCACAAGTGGAAGGTGGAAGCACAGGAAGTAATAAGGTCGGGATATTTATTTCCTTGCCTCCTTTCTTGTGGGGCTGCTGAGGGCTGACTTCTTTCTACCACAGGCCACAACTATTTTCAGGTAGATCTCTCCTTTACCTACCCTCTCTCATTCCAGCAGTCCTCTGCGTCCTTGCTCCTTCAGGCCTCGGGATGGTTGGTTTCCTGAGGCTGACAACACAGGACTATTGCACATTCCTCTTGGTTTCCCAGTCCATGCCTTAGCAAACAGCTCTTTTATTAAACTCTCCTCAAATAATCCACTTTGAGCATGCCCCTTACTTCCTTTGGGGACCTGATTAGTACCATAATTGGTATCAGCAATGGCCTTAAAATAGGATTCTGGAATTGAGTTGCTCACATATATTAGGAAGGCATTGAGTTTGGGATTAGCAGATGCAAACTATTATATACAGGACCGATAAACAACCAGGTGCTATTGTATAACACAAGGAACTATAGTCAATATCCTGTAATAAAACATAACAGAAAAATATATGAAAAAGAATATGCATATATATATAACTGAATCACTTTGCATATACATATATAAACTGAATCACTTAGCCATACATCAGAAACTAACACATTGAAAATCAACTATACTACAATAAAATATTTTTAAAAAGAGAAAGTGATATATGCAACTTATAATTCATGACCTTAACAAAATTGTGTGCCCTCTACTTTCCCTCCCCTTCATGCTGCAGGAATGTGGGTACAGTGGTGGAAGTTAGAAGCTCTGTTTTGTTTTTAAATATTTGGCTGCACCAGGTCTTAGTTGAGGCATGTAGGACCTAGTTCCCTGACTGGGGATGGAACCCGGGCCCCTTGCATTGGGAGCTCAGTCTTAACCACGGGACCACCAGGGAAGTCCCTTAGAAGCTCCATGTTGAGGATAGCAGACACAGCATAGGAAGGGCCTGGGATCTTGATTATTGGGTTGAACTATCAGCTCAAAATTGTCTATACTCGACTTTTAGGTACAGGAGAAATAGATTTCTAATTTGGCCACTGTTGCAGCAGGAATGCTAGTATCCTTAATGCAGTTTGGGTTTTCTGTCACCGGCAACCAAGAGGTCCTAAGTGATAAAACAGGTTTGTTGCAAGCCCACTGCTGTGCTCAGCCAACCACCGTCCCACCATGCCCACTGATGGGCTCCTCCTCGCTCTGCTGTGGGTCCTGCCCACTCTTCAGATGAACACTGGGCCCACGAGCTGATTCAAATCACTACTGCTCCTGAACAAAGGCTCCTCTCCTGGCCCCATGCTGGCTGTGAGGATCTGTGTGCTCCACCAAAAGGCTGGCCTTAACTGGACACTTCCTATGCAGGGATGCGTGTTAACTCACACTCTAACTGAGAGGTGCAAAGACAATCTGGTTTGTTTTCTGTAGTCTAATCTTTCCTATAAGCCCCTGTCCTGCTAGGTGGCAAGGGGAGACTTAGACTTGCTGGTGAATATTAGGTGATTTGGTTCAAACAGTATGTTTCAGAGTAACTTGGTCTCTCTGAAGTAAAGGCTGCTTCTCGGGTCTCTTTCTCTCCCCCTGCCCCCTTCACCTTATCAAGAAGGTCTGGGAGACAGAGGAGAACTATCATATGATATCCTTTATATGTGAAATCTAAAAGGAAAGTATACAAATGAACCTATTTACAAACAAAAACAGACTCACAGACTTAGAGAATGAACCTGTGGTTGCCAGCGGGGAAGAGGTAGGGAGTTTGGGATCGTTGTGTACACACTGCTGTATTTAAAATGAATAACCAACAAGGACCTACTGTACAGCTCAGGGAACTTTGCTCTGCGTTATGTGGCAGCCTGGATGGCACTCGGTTTGGGAGAGAATGGATACATGTAGATGCATGGCTGGGTTCCTCTGCTGTTTTACCTGAAACTATCACAATGTTGCTAATTGGCTATACTCTGATATAAATCTTGCCTGGAGAATCCCATGGACGGAGAAGCCTAGTAGGTTACAGTCCATGGGGTCGCAAAGAGTTGGACACGACTGAGCAACTTCACCTTCACCTGATATAAATAGCTTTTTAAAAAAATAAGTAAGGTCTTGGAGCTCAGGAAATCAGAAGTTCAAATATGAACTCACAGCAGAAGGAAAGTGTTGCTTCGGATTCCTGTGAGGTCTTCTAGCTCTCCCACGAAACACCTGGCTTCCTTCCTGAACTTCCATAATTACCTGGATGTGGTGCACCTCACCTGGCCTCTAGAGTGAGATGCCAGCCCTCAGAGCTGAAGTCCATGGTCCCAACCACTGGCCTTTTGCCATAAAACCCCCCTCCGCAGGCCTTTTCACGGCTAGTCTCTACACCAGCCTCTACGGCACTTCCAAGTGGTGTCATGGGGCACAGGGAAGCTTCTGATTCCCTGTGGACCAAGCACAAGCTGTGAGGGACTGGATATGGCATGCTGGCATTCACGGCCTCGGCTCTGCCCTCTGTCACACTGCTCCTACAGTATCCTGGACATGATGCAAAGCCAACTGGAAGGCTTCTCTTGGCAGCTTGCAGCCTCTCCCAAGCCTTACCCAGGGAAGCAGCCCACAGCCTCTGACACTCTGAATTCCTCATAGTTGCCCTATCTGTCTTAGATGTTTCTACAGTTTCCCCTATTCAAGACTGGGGGTGGGTGTGCTGGGGAGAATGGATGGCAGAGATGAGGACCCTGGAGCATGCCTGCCTGCTTGTTCTTCCTCTTCCACTTCTCTGCTCACATACCTGCAGGCAGTGCTACTTCTGTTTCCTCTTCCTTTTTCCCCTCATGGTCTGGACATCACAGGTAGGTAAGTTGTCACCCCTACAATATACAAAGAACACCACGATCTGAGCAAGTAAGAACCAGCGTGTGACATAAGGGCTGCAGGCAAACTGTGAATATGGGCCCCTCCAGGGACAATTATATTAACAATCCATCCCTCAAATTTTATGTTAAAAAAAAATTTGTTGTTTTTAAGTTTTGGCCACACCACACGGGATGTGGGATCTTAGTTCCCTGACAAGGGATCAAACCCGCACCCTCTGCTGTGAGGTGCAGAGTCTTAACCACTGGACAGCCAGCAAAGTCCCTCTGCTGAAAAACTAAGACCCTTTTGCTGGGATGCTTTGTACCAGCATGCCAGTGCAGGTTCTACTCTGTGGCCTTCAAGTCTGCCCACCCCTCTAAATCTTCACGGTGCAAATTCCTTCCCTCAGTTCAGTTCAGTTCAGTTTAGTCGCTCAGTCGTGTCTGACTCTTTGTGACCCCATGAATCGCAGCACGCCAGGCCTCCCTGTCCATCACCATCTCCCGGAGTTCACTCAGACTCACGTCCATCGAGTCAGTGATGCCATCCAGCCATCTCATCCTCAGTCGTCCCCTTCTCCTCCTGCCCCCAATCCCTCCCAGCATCAGAGTCTTTTCCAATGAGTCAACTCTTCGCATGAGGTGGCCAAAGTACTGGAGTTTCAGCTTTAGCATCATTCCTTCCAAAGAAATCCCAGGGCTGAT
>SJYT01001930.1:0-51717 GCA_006410635.1 Cephalophus harveyi
GGGAGTTGGTGATGGACAGGGAGGCCTGGCGTGCTGCAGGACAAACTCCGTAGGCTGAGTTTCCAAAAAGACAGCACCGTTGGCATTGTAGGAAGGTGGTTCCTGAGTCGCCACTCCAGAATCACCCCAATTAAAATGCAGATTTCTGGGCTCCAGCTAAGCCACGCTGGTATAACAGTCTATGGAAGGGGACCCGGAATCTTCATATTTCAAATTAGCACTCCAGGAATCTTTGTCAAACAAGAAAGTCTGAGAACTGTGGAGGTATAGTTTGAACACTGGCAGCGACTTCCGACACTTGTAGTCTGATCTACTCAGGTCACTTTGCACCTCCTGGTCTGTTTCCAAAACCGCTGAATGCTCAGCGAGTAGCCACAAAAACCTACCTGAAAGACTCGAACTCCCCCTAACGGTGAAACTCGAACCACACGATCTTTTAAAGAAGGCAGGAGCCGCGGGTCATTGTGGGATACCGAGGGGCAAGAGCGGCCCGCAAGGCATTGTGGGACATAGAGGGGCTATCAGCCAGTCTCCGCTTCCAACTCCAACTACAAGGCCGCCACGTTTCAAGAAACTTGAAACTCTCGGAGTGTCGCCGGATGCCCCATGACGTAACTGTAAACATCCTCCGGTGTCTATCAGCCTCGAAGGCTAAGAACACCGCGAAAAAAACAGTAACGAACTTCCGGATGTGCCTTCGCTTTACGACTCGTGTGTTCCGCCGTCGAACCGGAAGGAAGCCAAGAAGCAGTTTACGACACCGTCGGTCGTGTTTACGGTACCGGCCGCTGCGCGCGCATGTTTATTTTTGAGATTGCATCCAAGTACTGCATTTCGGACTCTTTTGTTGACCATGATGGCTACTCCATTTCTTCTGAGGGATTCCTGCCCGCAGTAGTAGATATAATGGTCATCTGAGTTAAATTCACCCATTCCAGTCCATTTTAGTTCGCTGATTCCTAGAATGTCGACGTTCACCCTTGTCATCTCTTGTTTGACCACTTCCAATTTGCCTTGATTCATGGACCTGACATTCCAGTTTCCTATGCAGTATTGCTCTTTACAGCATCGGATCTTGCTTTTATCACCAGTCACATGCACAACTGGGTATTGTTTTCGCTTTGGCTCCATCCCTTCATTCTTTCTAGACTTATTGCTCCACTGATCTCCAGTAGCATATTGGGCACCTAGTGACCTGGGCAGTTCCTCTTTTGATATCCTATCATTTTGCCTGTTCATACTGTTCATGCGGTTCTCAAGGCAAGAATACTGAAGTGGCTTGCCATTCCCTTCTCCAGTGGACCACGTTCTGTCAGCCCTCTCCACCATGACCCGCCCGTCTTGGGTTACCCTGCAGGCATAGCTTGGTTTGATTGAGTTAGACAAGGCTGTGGTCCTAGTGTGATTAGATTGACTAGTTTTCTGTGAGTATGGTTTCAGTATGTCTGCCCTCTGATGCCCCCTTGCACCACCTATCATCTTCCTTGGGTTTCTCTTAGCTTGGGTGTGGGGTATCTCTTCACGGCTGCTTCAGCAAAGCACAGCCACTGCTCCTTATCTTGGACGAGGGGTATCTCTTTACCGCCACCATTCCTGACCTTCAACGTGGGATAGATCCTCTAGGGCCTCCTGCGCCTGCTCAGCCACTGATCCTTGTGTTGCTCCTCCCGGTCGCCGGCCCTGGCCTCGGGCATGGGTGGCTCCTCCCAGCTGCCCCCCCTGGTCTTGGGCTCAGGATCAGGGTCACCGCCCCTGGCCTCAAGGTCGAGGTGGCTTCTCCCGACTGCTCCTGACCTCGGATGCGGGGCGTCTCCCCCTGGCCGCCACTGGCCTCAGATGCGGGGTGGCTCCACCCAGCTGCCTCCCTGACCTTGGACCACGCGGGGTGTCTTCCCCCGGCCGCCACTGGCCTCGGATGTGGGGTGGCTCCATCCAGCTGCCGCCCTGACCTCAGACGCCGGCTGTCTTCTCCCGGCCGCCACTGGCCTCGGACATGGGGCAGCCACTCCTGGCTGCCGCCCTGTCCTCAGACACGTGGTGTTGCCTACCGGCCGCCCCTGAATTCGGACACAGGGTGTCTCCTCCCGGCCGCCACTGGCCTCGGATGTGGTGTAGCTCCACCCAGCTGCCGCCCGGACCTCAGACGCCGGGTGTCACCCCCCGGGGCGCCACTGACCTCAGCACAAGGTAGCTCCTCTCGGTTGTTCCTGCACCTCACAGTCTGGCATTCTAGGCTGCTGTCCCCGAACTTGGACGTGGGGCAGCTTCTCCCGGCTGCGCGTAGTGCACCGACACGGCTCTCACAGCGGACCACGCGAAGTGGGCCGGCCCGGCTCTCGCAGTGGACAGCGTGCAGTGCGCCGGGTCGGCTCTCACAGCGGACAGTGCGTTGTGTGCCAGACCGGCTCTCGCAGCATACATGCAAGTCCGTTTTCCTCCCGAGCTGTAGCAGCAGTGTCAGGCTTCCAGACGAGTGGACACAGGGATCTGTGGCTTTCCCTCGAGATTCCACAGGGCTTTCGCACGTGCCACCGTGGTGTGATTCGATCCTCGGGGTGACCTTCGAGGCAGGGCACGAAAACCAGGTTCATCTGAAGTGGACTGTGATATTTGAGGGTCTTTTGGAATGGTGGAACAACCCCTGGAGTTCCTCTCGACATTCCTGTTGAGAGTTTCTCCTCTTGCTTTGTGACAGGAACGCCAGAATCCATTCCTGATGAAGCAGGCAAGGAACCCTCATCTGGAGCAGAGGAGGCTGAAAGGATGCCCCTCTTGATTTGTGCTCAGACCCTCACTTTTCTTCTCGAGTGGAGACGGGTATGCCGGGGAACTTCTTGAGTTGCAGCAAGGATGCAAATCACCGTTTGTGGTTCAGGAGGAAAGGCGTGATTTCTTTCAGGTTGCCGCTGCAGAAAACGGCCTTATATCGCCCAGAGGGTAGAACCTCCTTGTTTTTCTCGAGTTGCGGCAGGTTATTCTCGAGTTACGACGGTGCCCTCAGGGACCCGCTTTTGTGGCCTCAGGAAAGGCGATTCTCTGAGCGAGTTGAGAGTAATCCCTCGAGATTCCTTTCCAGTCAGTGCCGGGTCCGAAGTTCCCGTCTGGAGCCAAAATTGGAATCTCATGTTTCCTCTCCAGTGCTGGCATGGATCTTGGGGTTCCTCTGGAGTCTCTCATGGGAGTCAGGCCTGGTTTCCATGGTTACGTGCACGTCCTCTTTCCTCCCGACCTGTAGCAGCAGTGTCAGAGTTCCCGTCGAGTTGACCCAGGTATCTCTGTCTTTCCCGCGAGATGCCACAGGGCTGTGGAATGAGCCACCATGGTGTGAGGCGATACGCAGGTTACACTCGAGGTAGTGCAGGGAAATCACGTTCATCTGGAGTGGACTGAGACATCTATGGGACTTTTAGGATGGTGGCCCAACCCCAGGAGAACTCCGCATTCCTGTTGAGAGTGCCACCTGGTAATATGTGACGGGAATAGCGGAAATTCTTTCCCGACGAAGCAGGGAAAGGGACCCTCATCTCGAGCTCACGGTGGGGAAATGGGACTCCTCCTGAGTTGTGCTGGGACCCTCGGTGTTCCACCAATGTGGGGACGGGAATGTCTGGGGATTTCTTGAGTTGCAGCAAAGGTGGGAGGACCCTTGCGAGGTTCAAGAGAGAAGGCGTGATTTCCCTCGAGATGCCGCAGCAGAAAATGGCCTCATCTCGCCTGCAGGGGAGAATCTGGTTTTTCTCGAGTTGCGGACAGTCCCTGTCAATTGACGATGGGGACCTCGGTGACCCGCTGGTGTGCCCTCAGGAAAGTCCAGCCTCCGTGCGAGTTGCGAGGGGCCCCTCAGGTTATCTCTCCAGTCATGTCAGTTCCTAAGTCCATGGCTGGAACTTCGACCAGAACCTGAGGTTTCCTCTCCAGTGCTGACATGGATCTTGGGGTTCCTCTGGAGTCTCCACAGGAGAGTCAGGACTCTTCTTGAGTGGAGACATACACGTCCGTTTTCCTCCCGAGCTGTAGAAGCAATGAGAGGCTTCCCTTTGAGTTGACACAGGGATCTGTGGCTTTACCTCGAGGTGCCACAGAGCTGTAACACGTGCCACAGTGGTGTGATTCTTTGCTTGGTGTGACCTTAGAGGCAGGGTAGGGAAATCAGGTTCATCTGAGGTGGACTGCGACATTTGGGGGTGTTTTGGAATGGTGGCACGTCCCCTGAAGTCCCTCTTGACATTCCTGTTGAAAGCACGTCATCTTTCTTTGCGACGGGAAAGCGCGAATCCTTTCCCGATGAAGCAGGGAAAGGAGCCCTCATCTGTAGTGGATGAGGGGGAAAAGGGGACCCTCTTGAGTTTTGGTGGGACCCTCAGTGTTCCTCTCGAGTGGTTTTATGTCAGGAATTTCTTGAGTTGCAGCAAGGGTGTGAATGACCCTTTGAGGTTCAGGAAGGAAGGAGTGATTTCTCTCGGGATGCCGCAGCAACGTCCACATCTCGCCTGGAGGGGAGAACCTCATGGTTTTTCTCGAGTAGCGGCAGATCCTTCTCAACTTACAATGGGGAATTCAGGGACCCGCCCGCGTGGCGTCAGGAAATGCCAGTCTTCTTTCGAGTTGAGAGCGGCCCCTCGGGATTCCTCTCCAGTCAGTACCGGGTCCTAAGTCCCCGTCTGGAGCCGAAACTGGAACCTCATGTTTCGGCCCCAGTGGTGGCATGGATCTTGGGTTCCTCTGGAGTCTCCCCAGGGGAGTCAGGCCTGGTTTCCTGTGGTTACGTGCATGCCACGTTCGTCCAGAGCTGTAGCAGCAGTGTCAGGGTTCCTGTCGAGTTGACACAGGGATCTCTGTCTTTCCCTCGAGATGCCACAGGGCTGTGGAATGAGCTACCGTGATGTGAGGCAATACGCGGGTGACACTCGAGGTAGTGCAGGGAAATCACGTTCATCTGGAGTGGACTGAGACATCTAGGGGATTTTTAGTATGGTGGCCCGACCCCAGGAGAACTCCGCCTTCCTGTTGAGAGCGCCACCTCTTGAGATGCGACGGGAATGGAGGGAATTTTTTCCTGATGAAGCAGGGAAAGGGACCCTCATCTCGAGCTCACGGTGGGGAAACGGGACTCCTCCTGAGTTGTGCTGTAACCCTCGTTTTTCCACCAATGTGGGGACGGGCATGTTGGGAAATTTCTTGAGTTGCAGCAAGGGTGGGAAGGACCCTTGCGAGGTTCAAGAGAGAAGGCGTGGTTTCCCTCGAGATGCCTCTGCAGAAAAGGGCCTCATCTTGCCTCCAGGGGAGAACCTCCTGGTTTTACTCGAGATGCGGAAAGTCCCTCTCAATTGACGATGGGGACCTCAGCGACCCGCTGGCGTGGCCTCAGGAAAGACCAACCTCCAAGAGAGTTCCGACGGGCCCCTCGGGATTCCTCTCCAGTCATGTCGGTTCCTAAGTCCTTGGCTGGAACTGCGGCCTGAACCTGAGGTTTCCTCTCCAGTGCTGACAAGAATCTTGGGGTTCCTCTGGAGTCTCCACAGGAGAGTCAGGATTCTTCTCGAGTGGAGACATACACGTCCGCTTTCCACCCGAACTGTAGGAGCAATGTGAGGCGTCCCTCCAAGTTGACACAGGGATCTGTGGCTTTTCCTCGAGGTGCCACAGGGCTGTCGCACGTGCCACAGTGGTGTGATTCGATGGTCGGTGTGACCTTCGAGGCAGGGTAGGGAAATCAGGTTCATCTGGAGTGGACTGTGTCCTTTGGAATGGTGGCACGTCCCCTGGAGTCCCTCTCGACATTCCTTCTGAGAACACGTCATCTTGCTATGCGACGGGAAGAACAAAATCCTTTCCCAATGAAGCAGGGAAGGGAACCCTCATCTGTAGTGGATGAGGGGGAAAGGGGGACCCTCTTGAGTTGTGGTGGGACCCTCAGTGTTCCTCTCGAGTGGAGACGGGTATGTCAAGAACTTCTCGAGTTGCAGCAAAGGTGTGAAGTCCCCTTTGTGGGTCAGGAGGGAAGGAGTGATTTCTCTTCGGATGCCACAGCAGAAAACGTCCTCATCTCGCCTGGAGGGGAGATCCTTATGGTTTTTCTCAAGTAGCGGCAGGTCCTTCTCCAATTACGACGGGGACCTCAGAGACCCGCACGCATGGACTCAGGAAAGGCCAGTCTCTGTGCGAGTTGAGAGCGGCACCTCGGGATTCCTCTCCTGTCTGTGCCGGGTCCTGAGTCCCTGTCTGGAGCCGAAGCTGGAACCTGAGGTTTCCTCTCCACATCTGGCATGGATAGTGCGGTTCCTCTGGAGTCTCCACAGGAGAGTTAGGCCTCGTCTCCTGTGGTTACATGCAAGTACGTTTTCCTCCCGAGCTGTAGCAGCAGTGTCAGCTTTCCAGACGAGTGGACACAGGGATTTGTGGCTTTCCCTCGAAATTCCACAGGGCTCTCGCATGTGCCACCATAGTGTGATTAGATCCTCAGGGTGACCTTCGAGGCAGGGCGTGAAAACCAGGTTCATCTGAAGTGGACTGAGATATTTGGGGTTCTTTTGGAATGGTGGAATGACCCCTGGAGTTCCTCTCGACGTTCCTGAGAGAGTGTCCTCTTGCTGTGCAACGAGAACGTCAGAATCCGTTCCTGATGAAGCAGGGAAGGAACCCTCATCTGGAGCAGAGGAGAGTGAAAGGGGGCCCCTCTTGATTTGTGGTGGGACCCTCACTGTTATTCTCGAGTGGAGACGGGTCTGTCGGGAAACTTCTTGAGTTGCAGCATGGGTGTGAAGGACCCTTTGTGGTTCAGGGAGAAAGGCGTGATTTCTTTCAGGATGCCGCTGCCGAAAACGGCCTTATCTCGCCTGGAGGGGAGAACCTCCTGGTTTTTCTCGAGTTGCAGCACGCCCCTGTCGAGTTACGACGGGGCCCTCAGGGACCTGCTCGCGTGGCCTCAGGAAAGGCGATTCTCTGTGCGAGTTGAGAGTAGCCCCTCGGGATTCCTCTCCAGTCAGTGCCGGGTCTGAAGTCCCCATCTGGAGCCTAAAATGGAACCTATGTTTCCTCACCAGTGGAGGCAGGGAACTTGGGGTTCCTCTGAAGTCTCCCCAGGGGAGACAGGGCTAGTCTCCTATGTTTACGTGCACGTCCTCTTCCTCCCGAGCTGTAGCAGCAGTGTCAGGGTTCCCATCGAGTTGACCCAGGGATCTCTGTCTTTCCCTCGAGATGCCACAGGGCTGTGGATTAAGCTACCGTGGTGTGAGGCAATATGCAGGTGACACTCGAGGTAGTGCAGGGAAATCACGTTCATCTGGAGTGGATTGAGACATCTATGGGACTTTTAATATGGTTGCCCGACCCCAGGGAACTCCGCTTTTCTATAGAGAGAGTCACCTCTTGAGATGCGACGGGAATGGCGGGAATTCTTTCCTGACGAAGCAGGGAAAGGGACCTTCATCTCGAGCTCACGGTTGGGAAATGCGCTCCTCCTGAGTTATGCTGGGACCCTCGGTGTTCCACCAATGTGGGGACGGGTATGTCGGGATATTTCTTGAGTTGCAGCAAGGGTGGGAAGGACCCTTGCGAGGTTCAAGAGAGAAGGCGTGATTTCCCTCGAGATGCCGCAGCAGAAAAGGGCCTCATCTCGCCTGCAGGGGAGAACCTCCTGGTGTTTCTTGAGTTGCGCAAAGTCCCTCTCAATTGACGACGGGGATCTCAGCGACCCGCTGGTGTGGCCTCAGGAAAGACCAGCCTCCATGGGAGTTGCTAGGGGCATCTCGGGATTCCTCTCCAGTCATGTCGGTTCCAAAGTCCTTGGCTGGAACTGCAGTCAGAACCTGAGGTTTCCTCCCCAGTGCTGACTTGGATCTTCGGGTTCCTCTGGAGTCTCCACAGGAGAGTCAGGACTCTTCTGGAATGGAGACATAAGCATCCGTTTTCCTCCCGAACTGTAGGATCAATTTGAGGCTTCCCTACGAGTGGACACAGGGATCTATGGCTTTTCCTTGAGGAGCCACAGGGCTGTCGCACGTGCCACCGTGGTGTGATTCGATCCTCGGGGTGATCGATCCTCGGGGCACGAAAACCACGTTCATCTGAAGTGGACTGAGATATTTGGGGGTCTTTTGGCATGGTGGAACGACCCGTGGAGTTCCTCTCGACATTCCTGTTGAGAGCACGTCATCTTGCTGTGCGACGGGAAAGCCAGAATCCTTTCCTGATGAAGCAGGGAAGGGAACCCTCATCTGTAGCAGATGAGGGGGAGTGGGGGCCCCTCTTGAGTTGTGGTGGGACCCTCAGTGTTCCTCTGGAGTGGAGACGGATATGTCAGGAACTTCTTGAGTTGCAGCAAGGGTTTGAAGGACCCTTTGGGGTTCAAGACGGAAGGAGTGATTTCTCTCGGGATGCCGCAGCAGAAAACGTCCTCATCTCGCCTGGAGGGGAGAACCTTATGCTTTTTCTCGAGTATCCTTAGGTCCTTCTCAAGTTATGACGGGGACTTCAGGTACCCGCTCGCGTGGCCTCAGGAAATGCCAGTCTCTGTGCGAGTTTGAGAGCGGCCACTCGGTATTCCTCTCCTGTCTGTGCCGGGTCCTGAGTCCCTGTCTGGAGCCGAAGCTGGAACCTGAGGTGTCCTCTCCACATCTGGAATGGATAGTGGGGTTCCGCTGGAGTCTCCACAGGAGAGTTAGGCCTCGTCTCCTGTGGTTACACGCAAGTACGTTTTCCTCCCTAGCTGTAGCAGCAGTATCAGGCTTCCAGACGAGTGGACACAGGGATCTGTGGCTTTCCCTCGAAATTCCACAGGGCTTTCACATGTGCCACCGTGGTGTGATTCGATTCTCAGTGTGACCTTCGAGGCAGGGCATGGAAACCAGGTTCATCTGAAATGGACTCAGATAACTGGGGTTCTTTTGGAATGGTGGAACGACCCATGGAGTTCCTTTCGACGTTCCTGAGAGAGGGTCCTCTTGCTGTGCAACGGGAACGCCAGAATCTGTTCCTGATGAAGCAGGGAAGGAACCTTAATCTGGAGCAGAGGAGGGTGAAAGGGGGCCCCTCTTGATTTGTGGTGGGACCCTCACTGTTCCTCTCGAGTGGAGACGGGTCTGTCGGGAAACCACTTGAGTTGCAGCATGGGTGTGAAGGACCCTTTGTGGTTCAGGAGGAAAGGCGTGATTTCTTTCAGGATGCCGCTGCAGAAAACGGCCTTATCTCGCCTGGAGGGGAGAACCTCCTGGTTTTTCTCGAGTTTCAGCACGTCCCTCTCAAGTTACAACGGGGCCCTCAGGGAACCGCTGGCGTGGCCTCAGGAAAGGCGATTCTCTGTGCGAGTTGAGAGTAGCCCCTCGGGATTCCTCTCCAGTCAGTGCCGGGTCTGAAGTCCTCGTCTGGAGCTGAAAATGGAACCTATGTTTCCTCACCAGTGGAGGCAGCGAACTTGGGGTTCCTCTGAAGTCTCCCCATGGGAGACAGGCCTAGTCTCCTATGTTTACGTGCACGTCCTCTTCCTCCCGAGCTGTAGCAGCAGTGTCAGGGTTCCCATCAAGTTGACCCAGGGATCTCTGTCTTTCCCTCAAGATGCCACAGGGTTGTGGATTGAGCCACCGTGTTGTGAGGCAATACGCAGGTGACACTCGAGGTAGTGCATGGAAATCACGTTCATCTGGAGTAGACTAAGACATCTATGGGACTTTGAGTGTGGTGGCCCTACCCCACGGGAAATCCGCTTTCTTGTTGAGAGCGCCACGTCTTGAAATGAGACGGGAATGGCGGGAATTCTTTCCCGAAAAAGCAGGGCAAGAGACTCTCATCTCGAGCTCATGGTGGGGAAATGGGGCTCCTCCTGATTTGTGCTGGGACCCTCCGTGTTCCACCAATGTGGGGACGGGTATGTCGGGGAATTTCTTGAGTTGCAGCAAGGGTGGGAAGGACCCTTGTGAGGTTCCAGAGAGACGGCGTGAATGCCCTGGAGATGCCACAGCAGAAAAAGACCTCATCTCGCCTGCAGGGGAGAACCTTCTGGTTTTTCTCGAGTTGCGGAAAGTCCCTCTCAGTTGACCACGGGATCCTCAGCAACCCCCTGGCGTGGCCTCAGGAAAGACCATCCTCCAGACGAGCTGCGAGGGACCCCTCGGGATTCCTCTCCAGTCATGTCGGTTCCTACGTCCTTGGCTGGAACTGCGGCCAGAACCTGAGGTTTCCTCTTCAGTGCTGACATGTATCTTAGGGTTCCTCTCGAGTATCCACAGGAGAGGCAGGACTCTTCTCGAGTGGAGACATACACGTCCGTTATCCTCCCAAGCTGTAGGAGCAATGTGAGGCTTCCCTACGAGTTGAAACAGTGATCTCTGGCTTTTCCTCGCGGTGCCACAGGGCTGTCGCACATGCCCCAATGGTGTGATTCGATGCTCGGTGTGGCCTTTGAGGAAAGGTAGGGAAATCAGGTTCATCTGGAGTGGATTGTGACATTAGGGGGTCCTTTGGTATGGTGGCACGTCCCCTGGAGTCCCTCTCGACATTCCTGTTGAGAGCACATCATCTTGCTGTGCAACAGGAAAGGAGAATCCTTTCCCAATGAAGCAGGGAAGGGAACCCTCATCTGTAGTGGATGAGGGGCAAAGGGGGCCCCTCTTGAGTTGTGGTGGGACCCTCAGTGTTCCTCTCGAGTGGAGATGGGTATGTCAGGATCTTCTTGAGTTGCAGCAAGGGTGTGAAGGACCCTTTGAGGATCAGGAGGGAAGGAGTGATTTCTCTCGGGATGCCGCAGCAGAAAACGTCCTCATCTCGCCTGGAGGGGAGAACCTTAAGGTTTTTCTCGAGTAGTGGCAGGTCCTTCTCAAGTTACGACGGGGACCTCAGGGACCCACTCGCATGGCCTCAGGAAATGCCAGTCTCCGTGCGACTTGAGAGCAGCCCCTCGGGATTCCTCTCCTGTCTGTGTCGGGTCCTGAGTCCCTGTCTTGAGCCGAAGCTGGAACCTGAGGTTTCCTCTCCACATCTGGCATGGATCTTGGGGTTATGCTGGAGTCTCCACAGGAGAGTTGCACCTCGTCTCCTGTGGTTACATGCAAGTCCATTTTCCTCCCAAACTGTAGCAGCACTGTCAGGCTTCCAGACCAGTGGACACAGGTATCTGTTGATTTCCCTCAAGATTCCACAGGACTCTCGCACGTGCCACCGTGGTGTGATTCGATCCATGTGGTGACCTTCGAGGCAGGGCACGAAACCAGGTTCATCTGAAGTGGACTGAGATATGTGGGGGTCTTCTGGAATGGTGGAATGACCCCTGGAGTTCCTCTCGACATTCCTGTTGAGAGTGTGTCCTCTTGCTGTGCGACGGGAACGCCAGAATCCATTCCTGACGAACCAGGCAAGGAACCCTCATCTGGAGCAGAGGAGGGTGAAAGGGGGCCCCTCTTGATTTGTGGTGGGACCCTCACTATTCCTGTCGAGTGGAGACGGGTATGTCGGGGAACTTCTTGAGTTGCAGTAAGGGTGTGAAGGACCGTTTGTGGTTGAGGAGAAAGGGCGTGATTTCTTTCAGGATGCCGCTGCAGAAAACGGCCTTATCTCGCCCGGAGGGTAGAACCTTCTGGTTTTTCTCGAGGTGCGGCAGGTTATTCTCGAGTTACGATGGGGCCCTCAGGGACCCGCTTGCGTGGCCTCAGGAAAGGCGATTCTCTGAGCGAGTTGAGAGTAGCCCCTCTGGATTCCTCTCAAGTAAGTGCTGGGTCCTAAGTCCCCGTCTGGAGCCAAAACTGGAACCTCATGTTTTGGCTCCAGTGCTGGCATGGATCTTGGGTTCCTCTGGAGTCTCCCCAGGGGAGTGAGGCCTGATCTCCTGTGGTTACTTGCAGGTCCTCTCTCCTCCTGAGCTGTAGCAGCAGTGTCAGGGTTCCTGTCGAGTTGACCCAGGGATCTCTGTCTTTCCCTCGAGATGCCACAGGGCTGTGAAATGAGCCACCTTGGTGTGAGGCAATACGCAGGTGACACTCGAGGTAGTGCAGGGAAATCACTTTCATCTGGAGTGGACTGAGACATCTATGGGACTTTTAGGATGGTGGCCTGACCCCAGTAGAACTCCGCTTTCCTGTTGAGAGCGCCATCTCTTGAGATGCGACGGGAATGGCGGGAATTCTTTCCCGACGACGCAGGGAAAGGGACCCCCATCTCGAGCTCATAGTGGGGAACCGGGGCTCCTCCTGAGTTGTGGTGGGACCCTCGGTGTTCCACCAATGTGGGGACAGGTATTTCGGGGAATTTCTTGAGTTGCAGCAAGGGTGGGAAGGACTCTTGCGAGGTTTCAGAGAGAAGGCATGAATGCCCTCGAGATGCCGCAGCAGAAAATGGCCTCATCTCGCCTGCAGGGGAGAACTTCCTGGTTTTTCTCCAGGTGCGGAAAGTCGCTCTATATTGACGACGGGGACCTCAGCGACCCGCTGGCGTGGACTCAGGAAAGCATCCATGGACCAGCATCCATGCGAGTTGCGAGGGGCCCCTCGGGATTCCTCTCCAGTCATGTTGGTTCCTACGTCCTTGGCCGGAACTGCGGCCAGAACCTGAGGTTTCCTCTCCAGTGCTGACGTGGATCTTGGGGTTCCTCTGGAGTCTCCACAGGTGACTCAGGACTCTTCTCGAGTGGAGACATACACGTTCGTTATCCTCCCAAGCTGTAGGAGCAATGTGAGTCTTCCCTACGAGTTGACACAGGGATCTCTGGCTTTTCCTCGCGGTGCCACAGGGCTGTCGCACGTGCCACAGTGGTGTGATTCGATGCTCGGTGTGACCTTTGAGGAAAGTTAGGGAAATCAGATTCATCTGGAGTGGACTGCGACATTTGGGGGTCCTTTGGAATGGTGGCACGTCCCCTGGAGTCCCTCTCGACATTCCTGTTGAGCGCACATCATCTTGCTGTGCAACAGGAAAGGAGAATCTTTTCCTGATGAGGCAGGGAAGGGAACCCTCATCTGTAGTGGATGAGGGGAAAAGGAGGCCCCACTTGAGTTGTGGTGGGACCCTCAGTGTTCCTCTCAAGTGGAGACCTGTATGTCAGGAACTTCTTGAGTGGCAGCAAGGGTGTGATGGACCCTTTGAGGTTCAGGAGGGAAGGAGTGATTTCTCTTGGGATGCCGCAGCAGAAAACGTCCTCGTCTCGCCTGAAGGAGAGAACCTTATGGTTTTTCTCGAGTAGCGGCAGGTCTTTCTCAAGTTACGACGGGGACCTCAGGGACCCGCTCGCATGGCCTCAAGAAATGCCAGTCTCCGTGAGAGTTGAGAACCCCCCTCGGGATTCCTCTCCTGTCTGTGCCGGGTCCTGAGTCCCTCTCTGGAGCCGAAGCTGGAACCTGAGGTTTCCTCTCCACATCTGGCATGAATCTTGGGGTTCCGCTGGAGTCTCCATAGGAGAGTTAGGCCTCATCTCCTGTGGTTACATGCAAGTCCGTTTGTCTCCCGAGCTGTAGCAACAGTGTCAGGCTTCCAGACGAGTGGACACAGTAATTTATGGCTTTCCCTCAAGATTCTACAGGGCTCTCGCACGTGCCACCGTGGTGTGATTCGATCCTCAAAGTGATCTTTGAGGCAGGGCACGAAAACCAGGTTCATCTGAAGTGGACTGAAATTTTTGGGGGTCTTTTGGAATGGTGGAACGACCCCTGGAGTTCCTCTCGACATTCCTGTTGAGTGTGTCCTCGCTGTGCGACGGGAATGCCAAAATCCATTCCTGACGAAGCAGGGAATGAACCCTCATCTGCAGCAGAGGAGGGTGAAAGGGGGCCCCTCTTGATTTGTGGTGGGACCCTCACTATTCCTCTCGAGTGGAGACAGGTATTTCGGGGAACTTCTTGAGTTGCAGCAAGGGTGTGAATGACCTTTTGTGGTTCAGGAGGAAAGGCGTGATTTCTTTCAGGATGCCACTGCAGAAAACGGCCTGATCTCGCCTGGAGGGGAGAACCACCTGGTTATTCTCGAGTGGTGGCAGTTCCCTCTCGAGTTACAACGGGGCCCTCTGGAACCCACTCACGTGGCCTCAGGAAAGGCTATTTTCAGTGCGATTTGAGAGTAGCCCCTCGGGATTCCTCTCCAGTCTGTGCCGGGGCCTATGTCCCTGTCTGGACCCGCACCTGGAGCCTCATGTTTCCTCTCCAGTGCTGGCATGTAACTTGGGGTTCCTCTGGAGTCTCCCCATGAGAGTCAGGCCTGGTCTCCTGTGGTTACATGCACGTCCTCTTTCCTCCCGAGCTGTAGCAGCAGTGTCAGGGTTCCCGTCGAGTTGACCCAGGGATCTCTGTCTTTCCCTCGAGATGCCACAGGGCTGTGGAATGAGCCACCGTAGTGTGAGGCGATACGCGGGTGACACTCGAGGTAGTGCAGGGAAATCACGTTTATCTGGAGTGGACTGAGACATCTATGGGACTTTTAGTATGGTGGCCTGACCCCAGGAAAACTTTGCTTTCCTGTTGAGTGTGCCACCTCTTGAGATGCGACGGGAATGGTGGGAATTCTTTCCCGACAAAGCAGGGAAAGGGACCCTCATCTCGAGCTCACATTGGGGAAACGGGCCACCTCCTGAGTTGTGCTGGGACCGTCGCTGTTCCAACAATGTAGGGACGGGTATGTCGGGGAATTTCTTGAGTTGCAGCAAGGGTGGGAAGGACCCTTTGAGGTTAAGTAGGGAAGGAGTGGTTTCTCTCGGGATGCCACAGCAGGAAACGTCCTCATCTCGCCTGGAGGGGAGAACCTTATTGTTTTTCTCGAGTAGCGGCAGGTCCTTCTCAAATTACGACGGGGACCTCAGGGACCCGTTCACGTGGCCTCAGTAAATGCCAGTCTCCGTGCGAGTTGAGAGCAGCCCCTCGGGATTCCTCTCCAGTCAGTGCCGGGTCCTAAGTCACCATCTTGAGCGGAAACTGGAACCTCATGTTTCCTCTCCAGTGCTGGCAATGATCTTGGGTTTCCTCTGGAGTCTCCCCAGGGGAGTCTGGCCTGGTCTCCTGAGGTTACGTGCACGTCCTCGTTTGTCCCGAGCTGTAGCAGCAGTGTCAGGGTTCCCATCGAGTTGACCCAGGGATCTCTGTTTTTCTCTCGAGAAGCTTCAGGGCTGTGGAATGAGCCACTGTGGTGTGAGGCGATACGTGGGTGACACTCGAGGTAGTGCAGGGAAATCACGTTCATCTGGAGTGGACTGAAACATCTATGGGACTTTGAGTATGATGGCCCTACCCCACAGGAAATCAACTTTCCTGTTGAGAGTGCCACCTCTTGAGATGAGACGGGAATGGCGGGAATTCTTTCCCAAAAAGCAGGGCAAGGTACTCTCATCTCGAGCTCAAGGTGGGGAAATGGGGTTCCTCCTGAGTTGTGCTGGGAAACTCGGTGTTCCGCCAATGTGGGGACGGGTATGTCGTGAAATTTCTTGAGTTGCAGCAAGGGTGGGAAGGACCCTTGCGAGGTTCAGGAGAGAAGGTGTGATTTCCCTCGAGATGCCGCAGCAGAAAAGGGCTTCATCTCACCTGCAGGGGAGAACCTCCTGGTTTTTCTCGAGTTGGGAAAAGTCCCTCTCTATTGACGACGGGTACCTCAGCGACCCGCTGGCGTGGACTCAGGAAAGGCCAGCATCCATGTGAGTTGCGAGGGGCCCCTTGGGATTCCTCTCCAGTCATGTTGTTTCCTAAGACCTTGGCTGGAACTGGGGCCAGAACCTGAGGTTTCCTCTCCAGTGCTGACATGGATCTTGGGGTTCCTCTGGAGTCTGTACAGGAGGCTCAGGACTCTTCTCGAGTGGAGACATACACGTTCGTTATCCTTCCAAGCTGTAGGAGCAATGTGAATCTTCCCTACGAGTTGACACAGGGATCTCTGGCTTTACCTCGCGGTGCCACAGGGCTGTCGCACGTGCCACAGTGGTGTGATTCGATGCTCGGTGTGACCTTTGCGGAAAGGTAGGGAAATCAGATTCATCTGGAGTGGACTGCGACATTTGGGTTTCCTTTGGAATGGTGGCACGTCCCCTAGAGTCACTCTCGACATTCCTGTTGAGAGCACATCATCTTGCTGTGCAACAGGAAAGGAGAATCCTTTCCTGATGAAGCAGGGAAGGGAACCCTCACCTGTAGTGGATGAGGGGAAAGGGGGCCCCTCTTGAGTTGTGGTGGGACCCTCAGTGTTCCTCTCGAGTGGAGAAGGTATGTCAGGAACTTCTTGAGTGGCAGAAAGGGTGTGAAGGACCCGTTGAGGTTCAGGAGGGAAGGAGTGATTTTCTCGGGATGCCGCAGCAGAAAACGTCCTCGTCTCGCCTGGAGGGGAGAACCTTATGGTTTTTCTCGAGTAGCGGCAGGTCGTTCTCAAGTTACGACGGGGACCTCAGGGACAGCCTCAAGAAATGCCAGTCTCCGTGAGAGTTGAGAGCCCCCCTCGGGATTCCTCTCCTGTCTGTTCCGGGTCCTGAGTCCCTGTCTGGAGCCGAAGCTGGAAAC
The DNA here is from genome assembly GCA_006410635.1 of Cephalophus harveyi. Taxonomy (NCBI): domain Eukaryota; kingdom Metazoa; phylum Chordata; class Mammalia; order Artiodactyla; family Bovidae; genus Cephalophus; species Cephalophus harveyi. Next base: position 16,449 of record SJYT01001930.1, read on the forward strand.
TGAGGTTTTCTCTCCACATCTGGCATGGATCTTGGGGTTCCGCTGGAGTCTCCACAGGAGAGTTAGGCCTCGTCTCCTGTGGTTACATGCAAGTCCGTTTGTCTCCCGAGCTGTAGCAACAGTGTCAGGCTTCCAGACGAGTGGACACAGTAATTTATGGCTTTCCCTCAAGATTCTACAGGGCTCTCGCACGTGCCACCGTGGTGTGATTCGATCCTCAGAGTGACCTTCGAGGCACGGCACGAAAACCAGGTTCATCTGAAGTGGACTGAGATATTTGGGGGTCTTTTGGAATTGTGGAACGACCCCTGGAGTTCCTCTCGACATTCCTGTTGAGTATGTCCTCTTGCTGTGCGACGGGAATGCCAAAATCCATTCCTGATGAAGCAGGGAATGAACCCTCATCTGCAGCAGAGGAGGGTGAAAGGGGGCCCCTCTTGATTTGTGGTGGGACCCTCACTATTCCTCTCGAGTGGAGACAGGTATTTCGGGGAACTTCTTGAGTTGCAGGAAGGGTGTGAACGACCTTTTGTGGTTCAGGAGGAAAGGCGTGATTTCTTTCAGGATGCCGCTGCAGAAAGCGGCCTGATCTCGCCTGGAGGGGAGAACCTCCTGGTTATTCTCGAGTTGTGGCAGTTCCTTCTCGAGTTACGACGGGGCCCTCTGGGACCCGCTCGCGTGGCCTCAAGAAAGGCGATTTTCAGTGCGATTTGAGAGTAGCCCGTCGGGATTCCACTCCAGTCTGTGCCAGGTCCGATGTCCCTGTCTGGACCCAAACCTGGAGCCTCTTGTTTCCTCTCCAGTGCTGGCATGTAACTTGGGGTTCCTCTGGTGTCTCCCCATGAGATTCCGGCCTGGTCTCCTGTGGTTACGTGCACATCCTCTTTCCTCCCGAGCTGTAGCAGCAGTGTCAGGGTTCCCGTCGAGTTGACCCAGGGATCTCTGTCTTTCCCTCGAGATGCCACAGGGCTGTGGAATGAGCCACCGTAGTGTGAGGCGATACGCGGGTGACACTCGAGGTAGTGTAGGGAAATCACGTTTATCTGGAGTGGACTGAGACATCTATGGGACTTTTAGTTTGGTGGCCTGACCCCAGGAAAACTTTGCTTTCCTGTTGAGTGTGCCACCTCTTGAGATGCGACGGGAATGGTAGGAATTCTTTCCCGACAAAGCAGGGAAAGGGACCCTCATCTCGAGCTCACATTGGGAAAATGGGCCACCTCCTGAGTTGTGCTAGGACCGTCGGTGTTCCACCAATGTGGGGACGGGTATGTCGGGGAATTTCTTGAGTTGCAGCAAGGGTGGGAAGGACCCTTTGAGATTAAGGAGGGAAGGAGTGGTTTCTCTCGGGATGCTGCAGCAGGAAACGTCCTCATCTCGCCTGGAGGGAAGAACCTTGTTTTTCTCGAGTAGCAGCAGGTCCTTCTCAATTTAAGATGGGGACCTCAGGGACCCGCTCACGTGGCCTCAGTAAATGCCAGTCTCCGTGCGAGTTGAGAGCAGCCCCTCGGGATTCCTCTCCAGTCAGTGCCGGGTCCTAAGTCACCATCTTGAGCGGAAACTGGAACTTCATGTTTCCTCTCCAGTGCTGGCAATGATCTTGGGTTTCCTCTGGAGTCTCCCCAGGGGAGTCTGGCCTGGTCTCCTGAGGTTACGTGCACGTCCTCGTTCGTCCCGAGCTGTAGCAGCAGTGTCAGGGTTCCCGTCGAGTTGACCCAGGGATGTCTGTTTTTCCCACGAGAAGCTTCAGGGCTGTGGAATGAGCCACCGTGGTGTGAGGCAATACGCGGGTGACACTCGAGGTAGTGCAGGGAAATCACGTTCATCTGGAGTGGACTGAAACATCTATGGGACTTTGAGTATGGTGGCCCTACCCCACAGGAACTCAACTTTCCTGTTGAGAGTGCCACCTCTTGAAATGAGACGGGAATGGCGGGAATTCTTTCCCAAAAAGCAGGGCAAAGGACTCTCATCTCGAGCTCAATGTGGGGAAATGGGGTTCCTCCTGAGTTGTACTGGGAAACTCGGTGTTCCGCCAATGTGGGTACGGGAATGTCGTGAAATTTCTTGAGTTGCAGCAAGGGTGGGAAGGACCCTTGCGAGGTTCAGGAAAGAAGGTGTGATTTCCCTCGAGATGCCGCAGCAGAAAAGGGCCTCATCTCACCTGCAGGGGAGAACCTCCTGGTTTTTCTCGAGTTGGGGAAAGTCCCTCTCAATTGACGACGGGGACCTCAGTGACCCGCTGGCGTGGCCTCACAAAAGACCAGCCTCCATGCGAGTTGCGAGAGGCCCCTTGGGATTCCTCTCCAGTCATGTAGGTTCCTAAGTCCTTGGCTGGAACTGCAGCCAGAACCTGAGGTTTCCTCTCCAGTGTTGACATGGATCTTGGGGTTTCTTTGGAGTCTCCACAGGAGAGTCAGGACTCTTCTCGAGTGGAGACATACACGTCCGTTTTCCTCCCAAGCTGTAGAAGCAATGTGAGGCTTCCCTACGAGTTGACACAGGGATCTGTGGCTTTTCCGCGAGGTGCCACAGAGCTGTCGCACGTGCCCAAGTGGTGTGATTCGATGCTCGGTGTGACCTTCGAGGGAGGGTAGGGAAATCAGGTTCATCTGGAGTGGACTGCGACATTTGGGGGTTCATTGGAATGGTGGCACGTCCCCTAGAGTCACTCTCGACATTCCTGTTGAGAGCACGTCATCTTGCTGTGCAACGGGAAAGCCGCAATCCTTTCCCAATGAAGCAAGGAAGGGAACCCTCATCTGTAGAGGATGAAGGGGAAAGGGGGCACCTCTTGAGTTGTGGTGGGACCCTCAGTGTTCCTCTCGAGTGGAGAGGGGTATGTGAGGAACTTCTTGAGTTGCAGCATCGGTGTGAAGGACCCTTTGAGGTTCAGGAGGGAAGGAGTGATTTCTCTTAGGATGCCGCAGCAGAAAACGTCCTCATCTCGCATTGAGGGGAGAACCTTGTTTTTTCTCGAGTAGCGGCAGGTCCTGCTCAAGTTACGACAGGGACCTCAGGGACCCGCTCGGATGGCATAAAGAAATGCCAGCCTCCGTGAGAGTTGAGAGAGCCCCTCAGGATTCCTCTCCTGTCTGTGCCGGGTACTGAGTCCCTGTCTGGAACTGAAGCTGGAAGGTGAGGTTTCCTCTCCACATCTGGCATGAATCTTGGGGTTCCTCTGGAGTCTCCACAGGAGAGTTAGGCCTCGTCTCCTGTGGTTACATGCAAGTCCGTTTGTCTCCCGAGCTGTACCAGCAGTGTCAGGCTTCAAGACGAGTGGATACAGAGATTAATGGCTTTCCCTCAAGATTCCACAGGGCTCTCGCACGTCCCACCGTGGTGTGATTCGATCCTCGCAGTGACCTTCGAGGCAGGGCACGAAAACCAAGTTCATCTGAAGTGGACTGAGATATTTGGGGGTCATTTGGAATGGTGGAATGACCCCTGAAGTTCCTCTCGATATTCCTGTTGAGAGTGTGTCCTCTTGCTGTGCAACGGGAATGCCAAAATCAATTCCTGACGAAGCAGAGAAGGAACCCTCATCTGCAGCAGAGGAGGGTGAAAGGGGGCCCCTCTTAAATTTTGTAGGGAGCCTCACTATTCCTCTCGAGTGGAGACGAGTACGTCCGGGAACTTCTTGAGGTGCAGGAAGGGTGTGAAGGACCCTTTGTGGTTCAGGAGGAAAGGCGTGATTTCTTTCAGGATTCCAATGCAGAAAACGGTCTTATCTCGCCCGGAGGGTAGAACCTTCTGGTTTTTCTCTAGTTGTGGAAGGTTATTCTCGAGTTACGACGGGCCCCTCTGGGACCCGAATGTGTGGCCTCAGGAAAGGCCATTCTATGAGCCAGTTGAGAGTAGCCCTTCGGGATTCCTCTCCAGTTAGTGCTGGGTCCTAAGTCCCCGTCGGAGCCGAAACTGGAACCGCATGTTTCAGCTCCAGTGCTGGCATGGATCTTGGGGTTCCTCCAGAGTCTCCCCAGCAGAGTCAGGCCTGGTCTCCTGTGGTTATGTGCACGTACTCTTTGCTCCTGAGCTGTAGCAGCAGTGTCAGTGTTCCCGTCGAGTTGACCCAGGGATCTCTGTCTTTCCCTCGAGATGCCACAGGGCTGTGGAATGAGCCACCGTGGTGTGGGGCAATACGCGGGTGACACTCGAGGTAGTGCAGGGAAATCACGTTCATCTGGAGTGGACTGAGACATCTATGGGACTTTAAGTATGGTGGCCCGACCCCAGGAGAACTCTGCTTTCCTGTTGAGAGCACCACCTCTTGAGATGCAACGGGAATGGCGGGAATTCTTTCCCGACGAAGCAAGGAAAGGGACCCTCATCTCGAGCTCATGGTAGGGAAACGGGGCTCCTCCTGAGTTGTGCTGGGACCCACGGTGTTCCACCAATGAGGAGACGGGTATGTCGGGGAATTTCTTGAGTTGCAGCAAGGGTGGGAAGGACCCTTGCGAGGTTCTAGAGAGAAGGCGTGAATGCCCTCGAGATGCCACTGCAGAAAACGGTCTTATCTCGCCCGGAGGGTAGAACTTCCTGGTTTTTCTCGAGTTGCGGCAGGTTATACTCGATTTACGATGGGGCCCTCAGGGACCGCTTGCGTGGCCTCAGGAAAGGCGATTCTCTGTGCGAGTTGAGAGTAGCCCCTCGGGATTCCTCTCCAGTCAGTGCCGGCTCCTAAGTCCCCGTCTGGAGCCGAAACTGGAACCTCATGNAGGACCCTTGGAGGTTCAGGAGGGAAGGCGTGATTTCTCTTGGGATGCCGGAGCAGAAAACGACCTCATCTCGCCTGGAGGGGAGAACCTCCTGGTTTTACTCGAGTTGCAGCAGGTCCCTCTCGAGTTACGACGGGGACTTCAGGGACCCGCTCGCATGGCCTCAGGAAAGGCCAGTCTCTGTGCGGTTTGAGAGGGGCCCTTCGGGATTCCTCTCCAGTCGTTGCCAGGTCCTAAGTCCTCATCTGGAGTTGAAGATGGAACCTGAGGTTTCCTGTCCAGTGCTGACATGGATCTTGGTGTTCCTCTGGAGTCTCCCCAGGGGAGTCAGGCCTCGTCTCCTGTGGTTACATGCCCATCTGCTTTCCTCCTGAGCTGTAGCAGCAGTGTCAGGCTTCCCGTCGAGTTGACCCAGGGATCTCTGTCTTTCCCTCGAGATGCCACAGGGCTGTGGAATGAGCCACCGTGGTGTGAGGCAATAGGCGGGTGACACTCGAGGTAGTGCAGGGAAATCACGTTCATCTGGAGTGGACTGAGACATCTATGGGACTTTTAGGATGGTGGCCCGACCCCAGGAGAACTCCGCTTTCCTGTTGAGAGTGCCACCTCTTGGGATGCGACGGGAATGGCGGGAATTCTTTCCCGATGAAGCAGGGAAAGGGACCCTCATTTGGAGCTCACGGTGGGGAAACGGGGCTCCTCCTGAGTTGTGCTGGGACCCTTGGTATTCCACCAATGTGGGGATGGGTATGTCGGGGAATTTCTTGAGTTGCAGCAAGGGCCAGAGGCTGTTAAGTAGTGCAGGGAAATCAAGTTCATCTGGAGTGGACTGAGACATCTGGCGGAATTTTAGTATATGTTGGAATGAACCCTGGAGATCTCGACTTTTCTGTTGTGAGTGCCACCTCTTTTGCTGTGCAACAGGAAAGGAGAATCCTTTCCCGATGAAGCAGGGAAGGGAACCCTCATCTGTAGCGGATGAGGGGGAAGGGGGCCCCTCTTGAGTTGTGGTGAGACCCTCAGTGTTCCTCTCGAGTGGAGACCAGTACGTCAAGAACTTCTTGAGTTGCAGCAAGGGTGTGAAGGATCCTTTGAGATTCAGGAAGGAAGAAGTGATTTCTTTCGGGATGTCGTAGCAGAAAACGTCCTCATCTCGCCTGGACGGAGAGCCTTATGGTTTTTCTCGAGTAGCAGCAGGTCCTTCTCAAGTTACGATGGGAACCTCAGGGACCTGCTCGCATGGCCTCAGGAAATGCCAGTCTCCGTGCGAGTTGAGATCGGCCCCTCGGGATTCCTCTCCTGTCTGTGCCGGGTCCTGAGTCCCTGTCTGGAGCCAAAGCTGGAACCTGAGGTTTCCTCTCCACATCCGGCCAGGAACTTGCAGTTCCGCTGGTGTCTCCACAAGAGAGTTAGGCCTCGTCCCCTGTGGTTGCAAGCAAGTCCGTTTTCCTCCCAAGCTGTAGCAGCAGCGTCAGGCTTCCAGACGAGTGGACACAGGGATCTGTGGCTTTCCCTCGAGATTCCACAGGGCTCTCGCACAGGTGGGTAGCACCCCCTGGTTTTTCTCGAGTTGCGACAGATTATGCTCGAGATACGACGGTGCCCTCAGGGAACTGCTTGTGTGGCCTCAGGAAAGGTGAATCTCTGAGCGAGTTGAGAGTAGCCCCTCGGGATTCCTCTGCAGTCAGTGCCGGGTCCTAAGTCCACGTCTGGAGCCGAAACTGGAACCTCATGTTTCGGCTTCAGTGCTGGCATGGAACTTGGGGTTCCTCTGGAGTCTCCCCAGGGAAGTCAGGCCTGGTCTTCTGCGGTTACGTGCACGTCCTCTTTCCTCCCGAGCCTTATCAGCAGTTGTTGGGTTCCTGTCGAGTTGACCAAGGGATCTCTGTCTTTTCCTCGAGATGCCACAGGGCTGTGGAATGAGCCACCATGGTGTGAGGCAATACGCGGGTGACACTCGAGGTAGTGCAGGGAAATCACGTTCATCTGGAGTGGACTGACACATCTATGGGACTTTTGGTATGGTGGCCCGACTCCAGGAGAACTCCGCTTTTCTGTTGAGTGTGCCACCTCTTGCGATGCGACGGGAATGGCGGGAATTCTTTCCCAACGGAGCAGGGAAAGGATCCTCATCTCGAGGTCACTGTGGGGAAACCGGGCTCCTCCTGAGTTGTGCTGGGACCCTTGGTGTTCCACCAATGTGGGGACGGGTATGTCGGGGAAATTCTTGAGTTGCAGCAAGGGTGGGAAGGACCCTTGCGAGGTTCAAGAGAGAAGGCCTGAATTTCCTTGAGATGCTGCTGCAGAAAACAGCCTTATCTCGCCTGGAGGGAAGAACTCCCTGATTTTCGACTTGCGGCAGGTTATTCTTGAGTTATGACGGGGCCCTCAGGGACCTGCTTGCATGGCCTCAGGAAAGGTGATACTCTGAGCGAGTTGAGAGTAGCCCCTCGGGATTCGTCTCCAGTCAGTGCCGGGTCCTAAGTCCCCGTCTGGAGCTGAAACTGGAACCTCATGTTTCGGCTCCAGTGCTGGCATGGATCTTGAGGTTCCTCTGGAGTCTCCCCAGGGGAGTCNCTGCTTGCATGGCCTCAGGAAAGGTGATACTCTGAGCGAGTTGAGAGTAGCCCCTCGGGATTCGTCTCCAGTCAGTGCCGGGTCCTAAGTCCCCGTCTGGAGCCGAAACTGGAACCTCATATTTCAGCTCCAGGGCTGGTATGGATCTTGGGGTTCCTCTGGAGTCTCCCCGGGGAGTCAGGCCTGTTCTCCTGTGGTTACATGCACGTCCTCTTTCCTCCCGAGCTGTAGCAGCAGTGTCAGGGTTCCTGTGGAGTTGACCCAGGGATCTCTGTCTTTCCCTTGAGATGCCACAGGGCTGTGGAAAGAGCCACCGTGGTGTGAGGCAATATGTGGGTGACACTCGAGGTAGTGCAGGGAAATCATGTTCACCTGGAGTGGACTGAGACATCTATGGGACTTTTAGTATGGTGGCCCGACCCCAGGAGAACTCCGCTTTTCTGTTGAGAGTGCCACCTCTTCAGATGCGATGGGAATGGCGGGAATTCTTTCCCGACGAAGCAGGGAAAGGGACCCTCATCTGGATCTCACTGTGGGGAAACGGGGCTCCTCCTGAGCTGTGCTGTGACCCTCGGTTGTCCACCAATGTGGGGACGGGTATTTCGGGGAATTTCTTGAGTTGCAGCAAGGGTGGGAAGGACCCTTGCGAGGTTCAAGAGAGAAGGCGTGAATGCCCTCGAGATGCCGAAGCTGAAAAGGGCCTCATCTCGCCTGCAGGGGAGAACCTCCTGGTTTTTTTCGAGTTGCCGAAAGTCCCTATCAATTGACGACGGGGACCTCAGCGACCCGCTGGCGTGGCCTCAGGAAAGACCAGCCTCCATGCGAGTTGCGAGGGGCCCCTCGGGATTCCTCTCCAGTCATGTCGGTTCCTACGTCCTTGGCTGGAACTGCGGCCAGAACCTGAGGTTTCCTCTCCAGTGCTGACATGGTTCTTGGGGTTCCTCTGGAGTCTCCACAGGAGAGTCAGGACTCTTCTCGAGTGGAGACATACACGTCCGTTATCCTCCCAAACTGTAGGAACATTGTGAGGCTTCTCGACGAGTTGACACAGGGATCTGTGTCTTTTCCTCGCAGTGCCACAGGGCTGTCGCCTGTGCCTCAGTGGTGTGATTTGATGTTTGGTGTGAATTTCGGGGAAAAGTAGGGAAATCAGTTTCATCTGGAGTGGACTGCGACATTTGGGGGTCCTTTGGAATGGTGGCACGTCCCCAGGAGTCAGTCTCGACATTCCTGTTGAGAACACGTCATCTTGATGTGCAACTGGAAAGGAGAAGACTTTCCCAATGATGCAGGAAGGGGGCCCTCATCTGTAGCGGATGAGGGGGAAAGGGGGGCCCTCTTGAGTTGTGGTGGGACCCTCAGTGTTCCTCCCGAGTGGAGACGAGTATGTCAGAAACTTCTTGAGTTGCAGCAAGGTTGTGAAGGACCCTTTGAGTTTCACGAGGGAAGGAGTGATTTCTTTCGGGATGCCGTATTAGAAAACGTCCTCATCTAGCCTGGAGGGGAGAATCTTATGGTTTTTCTCGAGTAGCTGCAGGTCCTTCTTAAGTTACGACGGGGACCTCAGGGACCCGCTCGTGTGGCTCAGGAAATGCCAGTCTCTGTGCGAGTTGAGAGCAGCCCCTCGGGATTCCTCTCCTGTCTGTGTCGGGTCCTGAGTCCCTGTCTGGAGCCGAAGCTGGAACCTGAGGTTTCCTCTCCACATCTGGCATGGAACTTGGGGTTCCGCTGGAGTCTCCACAGGAGAGTTAGGCCTCGTCTCCTGTGGTTACATGCAAGTCCGTTTTCCACTCGAGCTGTAGCAGCAGTGTCAGGCTTCCAGATGAGTGGACACAGGGATCTGTGGCTTTCCCTCGAGATTCCACAGGGCTCTCGCACATGCCACCGTGGTGTGATTTGATGCTCGGGGTGGCCTTTGAGGCAGGGCACGAAAAGCAGGTTCTTCTGAAGTGGACTGAGATATTTGGGGGTCTTTTGGAATGGTGGAACGACCCCTGGAGTTCCTCTCAACATCCCTGTTGAGATTGTGTCCTCTTGCTGTGCGACGGGAACGCCAGAATCCATTCCTGACGAAGCACGCAAAGAACCCTCATCTGGAGCAGAGAAGGGTGAAAGGGGGCCCCTCTTGATTTGTGATGGGACCCTCAATATTCCTCTCGAGTGGGGACGGGTATGTGGGGATACTTCTTTAGTTGCAGCAAGGGTGTGAAGGACCCTTTGTGGTTCAGGAGGAAAGGCATGATTTCTTTCAGGATGCCGCTGCAGAAAACGGCCTTATGTCGCCCGGAGGGGAGAACCTCCTGGTTTTTCTCGTGTTGCGGCAGGTTATTCTCGAGTTATGACGGGGCCCTCAGGAAACGCTTGCGTGGCCTCAGGAAAGGCGATTCTCTGAGCGAGTTGAGAGTAGCCCCTCGGGAATCCTCTCCATTCAGTGCCGGGTCCTAAGTCCTCATCTGGAACCGAAACTCCAACCTCATGTTTCGGCTCCAGTGCTGGCATGGATCTTGGGTTTCCTCTGGAGTCACCCCAGGGGAGTCAGGCCTGTCTCCTGTGCTTACGTGCACGTCCTCTTTCCTCCCGAGCTGTAGCAGCAGGGTCAGGGTTTCCGTCGAGTTGACCCAGGGATCTCTGTCTTTCCCTCAAGATGCCACAGGTCTGTGGATTGAGCCACCGTGGTGTGAGGCAATCCGTGGGTGACACTCGAGGTCATGCAGGGAATTCACGTTCATCTGGATTGGACTGAGACATCTATGGGACTTTTAGTATGGTGGCCCGACCCCAGAAGAACTCCGCTTTACAGTTGAGAGCCCCACCTCTTGAGATCCGGCGAAAATGTTGGGAATTCTTTCCCGACGAAGCAGGGAATGGGACCCTCATCTCGAGCTCACGGTGGGGAAACAGGGCTCCTCCTGAGTTGTGCTGGGACCCTCGGTGTACCACCAGTGTGGGGACTTGTATGTCGGGGAATGTCTTGAGTTGCAGCAAGGGTGGGAAGGACCATTGCGAGGTTCAAGAGAGAAAGCGTTAATGCCCTCGAGATGCCGCTGCCGAAAACGGCCTTATCTCGCCCGGAGAGTAGAATCTCCTGGTTTGTCTTGAGTTGCGGCAGGTTATACTCGAGTTACGACGGGGCCCTCAGGGACCCGCTTGCGTGGCCTCAGGAAAGGCGATTCTCTGAGCAAGTTGAGAGTGGCCAATGGGATTTCTCTCCAGTCAGTGCCGGGTCCTAAGTACCCGTCTGGAGCTGAAACTTGAACCTCATGTTTCAGCTCCAGTGCTGGCATGGTACTTCGGATTCCTCTGGAGTCTCCCCAGGGAAGTCAGGCCTGGTCTCCTGTTGTTATGTGCACTTCCTCTTTCCTCCCGAGCTGTACCAGCAGTGTCAGGTTTCCTGTCAAGTTGACCCAGGGATCTCTGTCTTCCCCTCGAGATGCCACAGGGCTGTGGAATGAGCCACCGTGGTGTGAGGCAATACACGGGTGACACTCGTGGTAGTGCAGGGAAATCACGTTCATCTTGAGTGGACTGAGACATCTATGGGACTTTTAGTATGGTGGCCCGACCCCAGGAGAACTCCGCTTTTCTGTTGAGAGCGCTACCTCTTGAGATGCGAATGGAATGGCGGGAATTCTTTCCCAACGAAGCAGGGAAAGGGACCCTAATCTCGAGCTCACGGTAAGGAAAGAGGGCTCCTCCTGAGTTGAGCTGGGACCCTCGGTGTTCCACCAATTTGGGGACGGGTATGTTGGGGAAGTTCTTGAGTTGCAGCATGGGTGGGAAGGACCCTTGCGAGGTTCAAGAGAGAAGGCGTGAATGCCCTCGAGATGCCGCAGCAGAAAACGGCCTCATCTCGCCTGCAGGGGAAACCTCCTAGTTTTACTCGAGTTGCGGAATGTCCCTTTCAATTGACGACGTGGACCTCAGCAACCCGCTGGCGTGGCCTCAGGAAAGACCAGCCTCCATGTGAGCTGCGAGGGGCCCCTAGGGATTCCTCTCCAGTCATGTCGGTTCCTGCGTCCTTGGCTGGAACTTCGGCCAGAACCTGAGGTTTCCTCTCCAGTGCCTGTCTCTTATACACATCTAGATGTGTATAAGAGACAGCTTCTCGACGAGTTGACACAGGGATCTGTGTCTTTTCCTCGCAGTGCCACAGGGCTGTCGCCTGTGCCTCAGTGGTGTGATTTGATGTTTGGTGTGAATTTCGGGGAAAAGTAGGGAAATCAGTTTCATCTGGAGTGGACTGCGACATTTGGGGGTCCTTTGGAATGGTGAATCCTCCCAAGCTGTAGGAGCAATATGAGTCTTCCCCGCGAGTTGACACAGGGATCTGCAGCTTTTCCTCGCGGTGCCACAGGGCTGTCGCACGTGCCACAGTGGTGTGATTCAATGCTCGGTGTGACCTTCGAGGTAAGGTGGGGAAATCAGGTTCATCTGGAGTGGACTGCGACATTTGGGGATCCTTTGGAATGGTGGCACGTCCCCTGGGGTCACTCTCGACATTCCTGTTGAAAGAACGTCATCTTGCTGTGCCACGGTAAATGAGAATCCTTTCCCGATGAAGCAGGGAAGGCAACCCTCATCTGTAGCGGATGAGGGGCAATAGGGGCCCCTCTTGAGTTGTGGTGGGACCCTCAGTGTTCCTCTCGAGTGGAGACCGGTGTGTCAGGAACTTCTTAAGTTGTAGCAAGGGTGTGAAGGACCCTTTGAGGTTCAGGAGGGAAGGAGTGTTTTCTCTCGGGTTGCCACAGCAGAAAACGTCCTCATCTCGCCTGGAGGGCAGAACCTTATGGTTTTTCTCGAGTAGTGGCAGGTCCTTCTCAAGTTACGACGGGGACCTCAGGGACCCACTCACGTGGCCTCAGGAAATGCCAGTCTCCGTGCGAGTTGAAAGCAGCCCCTCAGGATACCTCCACTGTCTGTGCCGGGTCCTGAGTCCCTGTCTGGAACCAAAGTTGGAATCTGAGATTTCCTCTCCACATCTAGCATGATCTTGGGGTTCCGCTGGAGTCTCCACAGGAGAGTTAGGCCTCGTCTCCTGTGGTTACATGCAAGTCTGTTTTCCTCCTGATCTGTAGCAGCAGTATCAGGCTTCCAGACGAGTGGACACAGGGATCTGTGGCTTTCCCTCGAGATTCCACAGGGCTCTCGCACATGCCACCGTGGTGTGATTAGATCCTCGGGGTGACCTTCAAGGCAGGGCACGAAAGCAGGTTCATCTGATGTGGACTGAGATATTTGGGGGTCTTTTGGAATGTTGGAACGACCCCTGGAGTTCCTCTTGACATTCCTGTTGAGAGTGTGTCCTCTTGCTGTACGACGGGAACGCCAGAATCCATTCCTGGCGAAGCAGGCAAGGATCCCCCATCTGGAGCAGAGGAGGTTTAAAGGGGGCTCCTCTTTATTTGAGGTGGGACCATCACTATTCCTCTCGAGTGGAGACGGGTATGTGGGGGAACTTCTTTAGTTGCAGCATGGGTGTGAAGGACCCTTTGTGGTTCAGGAGGAAAGGCGTGATTTCTTTCAGGATGCCGCTGCAGAAAACAGCCTTTTCTGGCCCGGAGGGGAGAACCTCCTGGTTTTTCTCGAGTTGTGGCAGGTTATTCTCGAGTTACGACGGAGCCCTCAGGGACCCGCTTGCGTGGCCTCAGGAAAGGCGAATCTCTGAGCGAGTTTAGAATAGCCCCTCGGGATACCACTCCAGTCAGTGCCGGGTCCTAAGTCCCCATCTGGAGCCGAAACTGGAACCTCATGTTTCGGCTCCAGTGCTGGCATGGATCTTGGGGTTTCTCTGGAGTCTCCCCAGGGGAGTCAGGCCTGGTCTCCTGTGGTTACATGCACGTCCTCTTTCCTCCCGATCTTTAGCAGCACTGTCAGTGTTCTTGTCGAGTTGACCCAGGGATCTCTGTCTTTCCCTCGAGATGCCACAGGCCTGTGGAATGAGCCACCGTGGTGTGAGGCAATAGGCGGGTGACACTCGAGGTAGTGCAGGGAAATCACGTTCATCTCGAGTGGACTGAGACATCTATGGGATATTTAGTATGGTGGCCCGATCCCAGGCGAACTCCGCTTTCCTGTTGAGAGCGCCACCTCTTGAGATGCGACAGGACTGGCGGGAATTCTTTCCCGACGAAGCAGGGAAAGGGACCCTCATCTCGAGCTCGGTGGGGAAACGGGGCTCCTCCTGAGTTGTGCTGGGACTCTCGGTGTTCCACCAATGTGGGGACGGTTATGTCAGGGAACTTCTTGACTTGCAGTAAGGGTGGTAAGGACCCTTGCGAGGTTCAAGAGAGAAGGCGTGAATGCCCTCTAGATGCCGCAGCAGAAAAGGCTCTCATCTCACCCGGAGGGGAGAACCTCCTGGCTTTTCTCGAGTTGCGGAAAGTCGCTCTCAATTGACAATGGGGACCTCAGCGACCCGCTTGTGTGGCCTCAGGAAAGACCAGCCTCCATACGAGTTTAGAGGGGCCCCTCGGGATTCCTCTCCAGTCATGTTGGTTCCTACGTCCTTGGCTGGAACTGCGGCCAGAACCTGAGGTTTCCTCTCCAGTGCTGACATGGATCTTGGGGTTCCTCTGGAGTCTCCACAGGAGAGTCAGGACTCTTCTCGAGTGGAGACATACATGTCCGTTATCCTCCCAAGCTGTAGGAGCAATGTGAGGCTTCCCTACGAGTTGACACAGGGATCTGTAGCATTTCCTCTCAGTGCCACAGGGCTGTCGAAAATGCTACAGTGATGTGATTCGATGCTTGGTGTGACCTTCGAGGAAAGGTAGGAAAATCAGGTTCACCCGGAGTGGACTTCGACATTTGGGGGTCCTTGGGAATGGTGGCANAGCATTTCCTCTCGGTGCCACAGGGCTGTCGAAAATGCTACAGTGATGTGATTCGATGCTTGGTGTGACCTTCGAGGAAAGGTAGGAAAATCAGGTTCACCCGGAGTGGACTTCGACATTTGGGGGTCCTTGGGAATGGTGGCACGACCCCTACAGTTCCTCTCGACAATCCTGTTGAGACCACGCCATCTTGCTGGGCAACGGGAAAGGAGAATCCTTTCCCGATGCAGCAGGGAAGGAAACCCTCATCTGTAGCGGATGAGGGGGTAAGGCGTCCCCTCTTGAGTTGTGTTGGGTCCCTCAGTGTTCCTCTCGAGTGGAGACCGGTATGTCAAGAACTACTTGAGTTGCAGCAAGGGTGTGAAGGACCCTTTGAGGTTCAGGAGGGAAGGAGTGATTTCTTTCGGGATGCCGCAGCAGAAAAAGTCCTCATCTCACCTGGAGGGGAGAACCTTATGGTTTTTCTCGAGTAGCGGCAGGTCCTTCTCAAGTTACGATGGGGACCTCACGGACCCACTCGCGTGGCCTCACGAAATGCCAGTCTCCGTGTGAGTTGAGAGCGGCCCCTCGGGATTCCTATCCTGTGTCTGCCGGGTACTGAGTCCCTCTCTGGAGCTGAAGCTTGAACCTGAGCTTTCCTCTCACGGACCCGCTCGCGTGGCCTCACGAAATGCCAGTCTCCGTGTGAGTTGAGAGCGGCCCCTCGGGATTCCTATCCTGTGTCTGCCGGGTACTGAGTCCCTCTCTGGAGCTGAAGCTTGAACCTGAGCTTTCCTCTCCACATCTGGCATGGAACTTGGGGTTCCGCTGGAGTCTCCACAGGAGAGTTACGCCTCTTCTCCTGTGGTTACATGAAAGCCCGTTTTCCTCCCGAGCTATAGCAGCAGTGTCAGGCTTCCAGACGAGTGGACACAGGGATCTGTGGCTTTCCCTCGAGATTCCGCAGGGCTCTCGCACATGACACCGTGATGTGATTCGATCCTCGTGGTGACCTTCGAGGCAGGGCATGAAAAGCAGGTTCATCTGAAGTGGACTGAGATATTTGGGGGTCTTTTGGAATGGTGGAACGACCCCTGGAGTTCCTCTCCACATTCCTGTTGAGAGTGTGTCCTCTTGCTGTGCGACGGGAACGCCAGAATCCATTCCTGAAGAAGCAGGCAAGGAACCCTCATCTGGAGCAGAGGAGGGCGAAAGCGGGCCCCTCTTGATTTGTGGTGGGACCCTCACTATTCCTCTCGAGTGGAGACGGGTATGTGGGGGAACTTCTTGAGTTGCAGCAAGGGTGTGAAATACCCTTTGTGTTTAAGGAGGAAAGGCGTGATTTCTATCAGGATGCCGTTGCAAAAAACGGCCTCATCTTACCCGGAGGGGAGAGCCTCCTTGTTTCTCTGAATTTGCGGCAGGGTATTTTCGAGGTACGACGGGGTCCTCAGACCCGCTTGCGTGACCTCAGGAAAGACGATCCTCTGAGCGAGTTGAGATTAACCCCTCGGGATTCCTCTCCAGTCAGTGCCGGGTCCTAAGTCCCCGTCTGGAGCCAAAGCTGGAACCTCATGTTTCGGCTCCAGTGCTGGCATGTATCTTGGGGTTCCTCTGGAGTCTTCCCAGGGGAGTCAGGCCTGGTCTCCGGTGGTTACGTGCACGTCCTCTTTCCTCCCGAGCTGTAGCAGCAGTGTCAGGGTTCCCGTTGAGTTGACTCAGGGATCTCTGTCTTTCCCTCGAGATGCCACAGGGCTGTGGAATGAGCCACCGTGGTGTGAGACAATACGCGGGTGACACTCGAGGTAATGCAGGGAAATCACGTTCATATGGAGTGGACTGAGACATCTATGGGACTTTTAGGATGGTGGCCCGTCCCAAGGAGGACTCCGCTTTCCTGTTGAGAGCACCACCTTTTGAGATGCGACGGGAATGGCTATAATTCTTTCCCGAATAAGCAGGGAAAGGGACCCTCATCTCGAGCTTACGGTTGGGAAACGGGGCTCCTCTTGAGTTGTCCTGGGACTCTCGGTGGTCCACCAATGTGGGGACGGTTATGTCGGGGAATTTCTTGAGTTGAAGCAAGGGTGGAAAAGATCCTTGCGAGGTTCAGGAGAGAAGGCGTGAATGCCCTCGAGATGCCGCTGCAGAAAACGTCCTTATCTCGCCCGGAGGGGAGAACCTCCTGGTTTTTCTCGAGTTGCGGCAGGTTATTCTCTAGTTACTATGAGGCCCTCAGGGACCCACTTGCGTGGCCTCAGGAAAGGCGATTCTCTGAGCGAGTTGAGAGTAGCCCCTCGGGATTCTTCTCCAGTCAGTGCCGGGTCCTAAGTCCCCGTCTGGAGCCAAAACTGGAACCTCATGTTTTGGCTCAAGTGCTGGCATGGATCTTGGGTTTCCTCTGGAGTCTCCCCAGGGAAGTCAGGCCTGGTCTCCTGTGGTTATACGCACGTCCTCTTTCCTCCCCAGCAGTAGCAGCAGTGTCAGGGTTCCCGTCGAGTTGACCCAGGGATCTCTGTCTTTCCCTCAAGATGCCACAGGGCTGTGGAATGAACCACCGTTTTGTGAGGCAATACGCGGGTGACACTTGAGGTAGTGCAGGCAAATCACGTTCATCTGGAGTGGACTGAGACATCTATGGGACTTTTAGTATCGTGACCTGACCCCAGGAGAACTCCGCTTTCCTCTTGCGAGCACCACCTCTTGAGATGTGACAGGAATGGCGGGAATTCTTTCCCGATGAAGCAGGGAAAGGGACCCTCATCTCGAGCTGACAGTGGGGAAACGGGGCTCCTCCTGAGTTGTGCTGGGACCCTCGGTGTTCCCCCAATGAAGAACCTCCTGGTTTTTCTTGAGTTGCGGAAAGTCCCTCTCATTTGACGATGGGGTCCTCAGCGACCCTCTGGCGTGGCCTCAGGAAAGACCAGCCTCCATGCGAGTTGCTAGGGGTCCCTCGGGATTCCTCTCCAGTCATGTCGGTTCCTACGTCCTTGGCTGGAACTGCGGCAAGAATCTGAGGTTTCCAATCCAGTGCTGACATGGATCTTGGGGTTCCTCTGGAGTCTCCAAAGGAGAGTCAGGATTCTTCTCGAGTGGAGACATACATGTCCATTATCCTCCTAAGCTGTAGGAGCAATGTGAGTCTTCCCTATGAGTTGACACAGGGATCTGTGGCTTTTCCTCGCGGTGCCACAGAGTTGTCGCATGTGCCACAGTGGTGTGATTCGATGTTCGGTGTGGCCTTCGAGGAAAGGTAGGGAAATCAGGTTCATCTGGAGCGGACTGCGACATTTCGTGGTCCTTGGGAATGGTGGCACGTGCCGTGAATTCCCTCTCGATATTTCTGTTGAGAGCACGTCATCTTGCTGGTCAATGTGAAAGAAGAATCCTTTACTGATGAAGCAGGGAAGGGAACGCACATCTGTAGCAGATGAGGGGTAAAGGGGGCCCCTCTTGAGTTGTGGTGGGACCCTCAGTGTTGCTCTCGAGTGGAGACCGGTATGTCAGGAACTTCTTGAGTTGCAGCAAGGGTGTGAAGGACCCTTTGAGGTTCAGGAGGGAAGGAGTGATTTCTTTCGGGATGCCGCAGCAGAAAGCGACCTAATCTCGCCTGGAGGGAGACCCTCATGGTTTTTCTCGAGTAGCAGCGGGTCCTTCTCAAGTTACGACGGGGACCTCAGAGACCTGCTCGCGTGGCTTCAGGAAATGCCAGTCTCCGTGCGAGTTGAGAGCGGCCCCTCGGGATTCCTCTCCTGTCTGTGCCGGGTCCTAAGTCCCTGTCTGGAGCCGAAGCTGTAACCTGAGGTTTCCTCTCCACATCTGGCATGGAACTTGGGTTCCGCTGGAGTCTCCACTGAGGAGTTAGGCCTCGTCTCCCGTGGTTACTTGCAAGTCTGTTTTCCTCCCGAGCTGTAGCAGCAGTGTCAGGCTTCCAGACGAGTGGACACAAGGATCTGTGGCTTTCCCTCGAGATTCCACAGGGATCTCGCACATGCCACCGTGGTGTGATTAGATCCTCGGGGTGACCTTCGAGGCAGGGCACGAAAAGCAGGTTCATCTGAAGTGGACCGAGATATTTTGTGGTCTTTTGGAATAGTGGAATGACCCTTGGAGTTCCTCTCGACATTCTTGTTGAGAGTGTGTTCTCTTGCAGTGCGATTGACAGGCCAGAATCCATTCCTGACGAAGCAGTCAAGGATCCCTCAACTGGAGCAGAGGAGGGTGAAAGGGCGCCCCTCTTGTTTTGTGGTGGGACCCTCACTATTCCTCTCGAGTGGAGACGGGTAGCTGGGGAACTTCTTGAGTTGCAGCAAGGGTGTGAAGGAACCTTTGTGGTTCGGGGGGAAAGGCGTGATTTTTTACAGAATGCCGCTGCAGAAAACGGCCTTATCTCCCCCGGAGGGGAGATCCTCTTGGTTTTTCTCGAGTTGCGGCAGGTTATTCTCGAGTTACGACGGGGCCCTCAGGGACCCACTTGTGTGGCCTCAGGAAAGGCGATTCTCTGAGTGAGTTGAGAGTAGCCCCTCGGGATTCCTCTCCAGTCAGTACTGGGTCCTCAGTCCCCGTGTGAAGCCCAAACTGGAACCTCATGTTTCGGCTCCAGTGCTGGCATGGATCTTGGGGTTCCTCTGTAGTCTCCCCAGGGGAGTCAGGCCTAGTCTCCTGTGGTTACGTGCACGTCCTCTTTCCTCCCGAGCTGTAGCAGCAGTGTCAGTGTTCCCGTCGAGTTGACCCAGGGATCTCTGTCTTTCCCTCGAAATGCCACAGTGCGGTGGAATGAGCCACCGTGGTGTGATGCAATACACGGGTGACACTCGAGGTAGTGCAGGGAAATAACGTTCATCTGGAGTGGACTGAGACATCTATGGGACTTTTAGTATGGTGGTCCGACCCCAGGATTACTCCACTTTCCTGTTGATTGCGCCACCTCTTGAGATGTGACGGGAATGGTGGGAATTCTTTCCCGACGAAGCAGGGAAAGGGACCCTCATCTCGAACTCACGGTGGGGAAATGGGGCTCCATTTGAGTTGTGCTGGGACCCTCAGTGTTCCACCAATGTGGGGACGGGTATGTCGTGGAATTTCGTGAGTTGCAGCACGGGTGGGAAGGACCCTTGCGAGGTTCAAGAGAGAAGGCGTGAATGCCTTCGAGATGCCGCAGCAGAAAAGCGCCTCATCTCGCCTGCAGGGGAGAACCTCCTGGTTTTTCTCGAGTTGCGGTATGTCCCTCTCAATTGACGATGGGGACCTCAGCGACCCGCTGGCATGATCTCAGGAAAGACCAGCCTCCATGCGAGTTGCGAGAGGCCCCTCGGGATTCCTCTCCAGTCATGTCGGTTCCTACGTCCTTGGCTGGAACTGCGGCCAGAACCAGAGGTTTCATCTCCAGTGCTGACATGGATCTTGGGGTTCCTCTGGAGTCTCCAAAGGAGAGTCAGGACTCTTCTCGAGTGTAGACATACACGTCTGTTATCCTCCCAAGCAGTAGGAGCAATGTGAGTCTTCCCTACGAGTTGAAACAGGGTCTGTGGCTTTTCCTCACCGTGCCACAGGGCTGTCGCACGTGCCACAGTGGTGTGATTCGATGCTCGGTGTGACCGTTGAGGAAAGGGAGGGAAATCAGGTTCATCTGGGGTGGACTGTGACATTTGGGGGTCCTTTGGAATGTTGGTACGTCCCCTGGAGTCCCTCTCGACATTCCTGTTGAGACCACGTGATCTTGCTGTGCAACGGGAAAGGAGAATCCTTTCCTGATGAAGCAGGAAAGGGAGCCCTCATCTGTAGCAGATGAGGGGAAAAGGGGGCCCCTCTTGAGTTGTGGTGGGACCCTCAGTGTTCCTCTCGAGTGGAGACCGGTATGTCAGGAACTTCTTGAGTTGCAGCAAGGGCGTGAAGGACCCGTTGAGTTTCAGGAGGGAAGGACTGATTTCTTTGGGGATGCCGCAGCAGAAAATGTCCTCATCTCGCCTGGTGTGGAGAACCTTATGGTTTTTCTCGAGTAGCGGCAGGTCCTTCTCAAGTTATGATGGGGACATCAGGAAACCGCTCGCGTGGCCTCAAGAAATGCCAGTCTCCGTGCGAGTTGAGAGCTGCCCCTCGGGATTCCTCTCCTGTCTGTGCCGAGTCCTGAGTCCCTGTCTGGACCGAAGCTGGAAACTAAGGTTTCCTCTCCACATCTGGCATGAATCTTGGGGTTCCGCTAGAGTCTCCACAGGAGAGTTAGGCCTCGTCACCTGTGGTTGCATGCAAGTCCGTTTTCCTCCCGGGCTGTAGCAGCAGTGTCAGGCTTCGAGACGAGTGGTCACAGGGATCTGTGGCTTTCGCTCAAGATTCCACAGGGCTCTCGCACATGCCACCGTGTGGTGATTCGATTCTTGTGCTGACCTTCGAGGCAGGGCACGAAAAGCAGGTTCATCTGAAGTGGACTGAGATATTTGGGGATCTTTTGGAATGGTGGAACCACCCCTGAGTTCCTCTCGACATTCCTGTTGAGAGTGTGTCCTCTTGCTGTGCAACGGGAACGCCAGAATCCATTCCTGACGAATCAGGCAAGGAACCCTCATCTGGAGCAGAGGAGGGTGAAAGGGTGCCCCTCTTGATTTGTGGTGGACCCTCACTATTCCTCTCGAGCGGAGACAGGTATGTGGGGGAACTTCTTGAGTTGCAGCAAGGGTGTGAAGGAACCTTTGTGGTTCAGGAGGAAAGGCGTGATTTCTTTCAGGATGTCGCTGCAGAAAATGGCCTTATCTCGCCCGGAGTTTAGAACCTCCTGGTTTTTCTCGAGTTGCGGCAGGTTATTCTCGAGTTACATCGGGGCCCTCAGGGACCCGCTTGCATGGCCTCAGGAAAGGTGATTCTCTGAGCGAGTTGAGAGTACCACCTCGGGATTCCTCTCCAGTCAGTGGCGGGTCCTAAGTTCCCGTCTGGAGCCGAAACTTGAACCTCATGTTTCGGCTCCAGTGCTGGCATGAATCTTGGGGTTCCTCTGTAGTCTCCCCAGGGGAGTCAGGCCTGGTCTCCTGTGGTTACGTGCCCGTCCTCTTACCTCCCGAGCTGTAGCAGCAGTGTCAGTGTTCCCGTCTAGTTGACCCTGGGATCTCTGTCTTTCGTTTGAGATACCGCATGGCTGTGGAATGAGCCACCGTGGTGTGAGGCAATCCGCGGGTGACACTCGGGGTAGTGCAGGGAAATCACGTTCATCTGGAGTGGACTGAGACATCTATGGGACTTTTAATATGCTGGCCCGACCCAAGGAGAACTCCGCTTTCCTATTGAGAGCGCCACCTCTTGAAATGCGACAGGAATAGCGGGAATTCTTTCCCAACGAAGCAGGGAAAGGGACCCTCATCTCGAGCTCATGGTGGGGAAACGGGGCTCCTCCTGATTTGTGCTGAGACCCTCGGTGTTCCACCAATGTGGGGACGGGTATGTCACGGAATTTCTTGAGTTGCAGTAAGGATGGGAAGCACCCTTGCGAGGTTCAAGAGAGAAGGCGTGAATGCCCTTGAGATGCCGCAGCAGAAAATGGCCTCATCTCGCCTGCAGGGGAGAACCGCCTGGTTTTTCTCGAGTTGCGGAAAGTCCCTCTCAATTAAGGACGGGGACCTCAGCGACCCGCTGGCTTGGCCTCAGGAAAGACCAGCCTCCATGCGAGTTGCGAGGGGCCCCTCGGGATTCCTCTCTAGTCATGTCGGTTCCTACGTCCTTGGCTGGAACTGCAGCCAGTACCTGAGGTTTCCTCGACAGTGCTGACATGGATCTTCGGGATCCTCTGGTGTCTCCTGAGGAGAGTCAGGACTCTTCTCGAGTGGAGACATACAACGTCTGTTATCCTCCCAAGCTGAAGGAGCAATGTGAGGCTTCCTACAAGTTGACGCAGGGATCTATGGCTTATCCTCGCGGTGCCACAGGGCTGTCGCACGTGCCACAGTGGTGTGATTCAATACTCGGTGTGACCTTCGAGGAAATGTAGGGAAATCAGGTTCGTTTGGAGTGGACTGCCACATTTGGTGGTCCTTGGGAATGGTGGCACGTCCCCTGGAGTCCCTCTCGACATTCCTGTTGAGAGCACGTGATCTTGCTGTGCAACGGGAAAGGAGAATCCTTTCCCAATGAAGCAGGGAACCGAACCCTCATCTGTAGTGGATGAAGGGGAAAGGGGGCACCTCTTGAGTTGTGGTGGGACTCTCAGTGTTGCTCTCGAGTGGAGACCGGTAT
The DNA here is from genome assembly GCA_006410635.1 of Cephalophus harveyi. NCBI lineage: Eukaryota > Metazoa > Chordata > Mammalia > Artiodactyla > Bovidae > Cephalophus > Cephalophus harveyi. Next base: position 38,773 of record SJYT01001930.1, read on the forward strand.
GTCAGGAACTTCTTGAGTTGCAGCAAGGGTGGGAATGACCCTTTGAGGTTCAGGAGGGAAGGAATGATTTCTTTCAGGATGCCACAGCAGAAAATGTCCTCATCTCGCCTGGAGGGGAGAACCTTATGGTTTTTCTCGAGTAGCGGCAGGTCCTTCTCAAGTTACGACGGGGACCTCAGGGACCCACTCACGTGACCTCAGGAAATGCCAGTCTCAGTGCGAGTTGAGAGCGGCTGCTCGGGATTCGTCTCCTGTCTGTGCCGGATCCTGAGTCCCTGTCTGGAGCCGAAGCTGGATCCTGAGGTTTCCTCTCCACATCTGGCATGGATCTTGGGGTTCTGCTGGAGTCTCCACAGGAGAGTTAGGCCTCGTCTCCTGTGGTTACATGCAAGTCCGTTTTCCTCCCGAGCTGTAGCAGCAGTGTCAGGCTTCCAGACGAGTGGACACAGGGATCTGTTGCTTTCCCTCGAGATTCCACAGAGCTCTCGCAGATGCCACCGTGGTGTGATTCGATCCTCGGGGTGACCTTCGAGGCAGGGCACGAAAAGCAGGTTCATCTGAAGTGGACTGAGATATTTGGTGGTCATTAGGAATGGTGGAACGACCCCTGGAGTTCCTCTCGACATTCCTGTTGAGAGTGTGTCCTCTTGCTGTGCGACGGGAACGCCAGAATCCATTCGTGACGAAGCAGGCAAGGAACCCTCATCTGGAGCAAAGGCGGTGAAAGGAGGCCCCTCTTGATTTGTGGTGGAACACTCACTATTGCTCTCGAGTGGAGACGGGTATGTGGGGGAACTTCTTGAGTTGCAGCAAGGGTGGGAAGGACCCTTGCGAGGTACAAGAGAGAAGGCGTGAATGCCCTCGAGATGCCGCTGCAGAAAACGGCCTTATTTCACTCGGAGGGTAGAACCTCCTGGTTTTTCTCGAGTTGCAGCAGGTTAATCTCGAGTTACGACGGGGCCCTCAGGGACCCGCTTGCGTGGCCTCAGGAAAGGCGATTCTCTGAGCGAGTTGAGAGCAGCCCCTTGGATTCCTCTCCAGTCAGTCCCGGGTCCTAGGTCACTGTCTGGAGCCGAAACTAGAACCTCATGTTTCGGCTCCAGTTCTGGCACGTATCTTGGGGTTGCTCTGGAGTCTCCCCAGGGGAGTCAGGCCTGGTCTCCTGTGGTTATGTGCACGTCCTCTTTCCTCCCGATCCGTAGCAGCAGTGTCAAGGTTCCTTTCGAGTTGACACAGGAATCTCTGTCTTTCCCTCGAGATGCCACAGAGCTGTGGAATGAGCCACCGTGGTGAGAGGCAATACGTGGGTGACACTCGAGGTAGTGCAGGGAATTCACGTTCATCTGGAGTGGACTGAAACATTTATGGGACTTTTAGCATGGTGGCCCAAAACCAGAGGAACTCTGCTTTCCTGTTGTGTGTGCCACCTCTTGAGATGCGACGGGAATGGCGGGAATTCTTTCCCGACGAAGCAGGGAAAGGGACCCTCATCTCTAGCAGATGAGGGGGAAAGGGGGCCCCTCTTGAGTTGTTGTGGGACCCTCAGTGTTCCTCTCTAGTGGAGACCGGTATGTCAGGAACTTCTTGAGTTGCAGGAAGCGTGTGAAGGACCCTTTGAGATTCAGGAGGGAAGGAGTGATTTCTTTCTGGATGCCGCAGCAGAAAAAGTCCTCATCTCGCCTGCAGGGGAAAACCTTATGGTTTTTCTCGCGTAGCGGCAGGTCCTTCTCAAGTTACGACGGGGACCTCAGGGAACCACTCGCGGGGCCTCAGGAAATGCCAGTCTCCGTGCGAGTTGAGAGCGGCCCCTCGGGATTCCTCTCCTGTCTGTGCCGGGGCCTGAGTCCCTGTCTGGAGCCGAAGCTGGAACCTGAGGTTTCCTCTCCTCATCTGGCATGGATCCTGGGGTTCTGCTGTAGTCTCCACAGGAGAGTTAGGCCTGGTCTCCTGTGGTTACATGCAAGTCCGTTTTCCTCCCGAGCTGTAGCAGCAGTGTCAGGCTTCCAGACAAGTGGACACAGGGATTTGTGGCTTTCCCTCGAGAATCCACAGTGCTCTCGCACATGCCACCATGGTGTGATTCGATCCTCGGGGTGACCTTCGAGGCAGGGCATGAAAAGCAGGTTCATCTGAAGTGGACTGAGATATTTGGGGGTCTTTTGGAATGGTGGAACGACCCCTGGAGTTCCTCTCGACATTCCTGTTGAGAGTGTGTCCTCTTGCTGTGCGACGGGAATGCCAGAATCCATTCCTAATGATGCAGGCAAGGAACCCTCATCTGGAGCAGAAGAGCGTGAAAGGGGGGCCCACCTGATTTGTGGTGGGACCCTCACTATTCCTCTCGAGTGGAGACGGGTATGTGAGGGAACTTTTTGAGTTGCAGCAAGGGTTTGAAGGACCCTATGTGGTTCAGGAAGAAAGGCGTGATTTCTTTCAGGATACCACTGCAGAAAACGGCCTTATCATTGGGGTTTCTCTGGAGTCTCCCCAGGGGAGTCAGGCCTGGTCTACTGTGGTTACGTGCACGTCCTGTTTCCTCCCGAACAGTAGCAGCAGTGTCACGGTTCCCTGTCGAGTTGACCCAGGTATCTCTGTATTTCTCTTGAGATGCCACAGGGCTGTGGAATGAGCCACCGTGGTGTTAGGCATTACGCGGGTGACACTACAGGTAGTGCAGGGAAATCACGTTCATCTCGAGTAGACTGAGACATCTATGGGACTTTTACTATGGTGGCCCGAACCCAGGAGTACTCTGCTTTCCTGTTGAGAGCGCCACCTCTTGAGATGCGACGGTACGGCGGGAATTCTTTCCCGAAGAAGCAGGGAAAGGGACCCTCATCTCGAGCTCACGTTGTGGAAACGGGGCTCCTCCTGAGTTGTGCTGGCACCCTCGGTGTTCCACCAATGTGGGACGGATATGTCGGGGAATTTCTTGAGTTTCAGCAACGGTGGGAAAGACCCTTGCAAGGTACAAGAGAGAAAGCACGAATGCCCTCGAGATGCCGCTGTAGAAAACGGCCTTATCTCGCCCGGAGTGTAGAACTTCGTTTTTTTTCTCGAGTTGCGACAGGTTATTCTCGAGTTACGGCGGGGCCCTCAGGGACCCGCTTGCGAGGCCTCAGGAAAGGCTATTCCCTGAGCGAGTTGAGAGTAGCCCCTCGTGATTCCTCTCCAGTCAGTGCCGGGTCCTAAGTCCCCGTCTGGAGCCGAAACTGGAACCTAATGTTTTGGCTCCAATGCTGGGATGGATCTTGGGGTTCCTCTGGAGTCTCCCCAGAAGAGTCAGGCCTGGTCTCCTGTGGTTACGTGCACGTCCTCTTTCCTCCCGAGCCGTAGCAGTAGTGTCAAGGATCCCGTCGAGTTGACACAGGGATCTCTGTCTTTCCCTCGAGATGCCACAGGGCTGTGGAATGAGCCACCGTGGTGTGAGGCAATACGCGGGTGACACTCGAGGTAGTGCAGGGAAATCAAGTTCATCTGGAGTGGACCGAAACATCTATGGGACTTTTAGCATGGTGGCCCGACACCAGAGGAACTCTGCTTTCCTGTTGAGAGCGCCACCTCTTGAGATGCGACGGGAATGGCGGGAATTCTTTTCCCCGAAGCAGGGAAAGGGACCCTCATCTCTAGCAGATGAGGGGGAAAGGGGGCCCCTCTTGAGTTGTTATGGGACCCTCAGTGTTCCTCTCGAGTGGAGACCGGTATGTCAGGAAATTCTTGAGTTTCAGCAAGGGTGTGAAGGACCCTTTGAGGTTCAGGAGGGAAGGAGTGATTTCTTTCTGGATGCCGCAGCAGAAAATGTCCTCATCTCGCCTGGAGGGGAGAAACTTATGGTTTTTCTCGAGTAGCGGAAGGTTCTTCTCAACTTACGACGGGGACCTCAGGGAGCTGCTCGCGTGGCCTCAGGAAATGCCAGTCTCCGTGCGAGTTGAGAGCGGCCCCTCGCGATTTCTCTCCTGTCTGTGCCGGGGCCTGAGTCCCTGTCTGGAGCTGAAACTGGAACCTGAGGTTTCCTCTCCTCATCTGGCATGGATCCTGGGGTTCCACTGTAGTCTCCACAGGAGAGTTAGGCCTCGTCTCCTGTGGTTACATGCAAGTCCGTTTTCCTCCCGAGCTGTAGCAGCAGTGTCAGGCTTCCAGACAAGTGGACACAGGGATCTGTGGCCTTCCCTCGAGATTCCACAGGGCTCTCGCACATGCCACCATGGTGTGATTCGATCCTCGGGTTGACCTTCGAGGCAGGGCATGAAAAGCAGGTTCATCTGAAGTGTACTGAGATATTTGGGGGTCTTTTGGAATGGTGGAACGACCCCTGGAGTTCCTCTCGACATTCCTGTTGAGAGTGTGTCCTCTTGCTGTGCGACGGGAACGCCAAAATCCACTCCTGATGAAGCAGGTAAGGAACCCACATCTGGAGCAGAGGAGGGTGAAAGGGGGGGCCACCTGATTTGTGGTGGGACCCTCACTATTTCCCTCGAGTGGAGACGGTTATGTGGAAGAACTTCTTGAGTTGCAGCAAGGGAGTGAAGGACCCTTTGTGGTTCAGGAGGAAAGGCGTGATTTGTTTCAGGATGCCGTTGCAGAAAATGGCCTTATCTCGCCCGGAGGGGAGAACCTCCTGGTTTTTCTCGAGTTGCGGCAGGTTTTTCTCGAGTTACGACGGGGCCCTCAGGGACCCGCTTGTGTGGCCTCAGGAAAGGCAATTCTCTGAGCGAATTGAGAGTAGCCCCTCAGGATTCCTCTCCAGTCAATGCTGGGACCTAAGTCCCCGTCTGGAGCCAAAACTGGAGCCTCATGTTTCGGCCCCAGTGCTGGCATGGATCTTGGGGTTCCTCTGGAGTCTCCCCAGGGGAGTCAGGCCTGGTCTCCTGTGGTTACATGCACGTCCTCTTTCCTCCCGAGCTGTAGCAGCAGTGTCAGGGTTCCCGTCGAGTTGACCAAGGGATCTCTGTCATTCCCTCGAGATGCCACAGGGCTGTGGAATGAGCCACCGTGGTGTGAGGCAATAGGCGGGTGACACTCGAGGTAGAGCAGGGAAATCACGTTCATCTGAAGGGGACTGAGACATCTATGGGACGTTTAGTATGGTGGCCCCACCCAAGGAGAACTCCGCTTTCCTGTTGAGAGCGCCACCTCTTGAGATGCGACGGGAATGGCGGGAATTCTTTCCCAACAGAGCAGGGAATGGGACCCTCATCTTGAGCTCACGGTGGGGAACGGGGCCCTCAGGGACCCGCTTGCGAGGCCTCAGGAAAGGCTATTCCCTGAGCGAGTTGAGAGTAGCCCCTCGTGATTCCTCTCCAGTCAGTGCCGGGTCCTAAGTCCCCGTCTGGAGCCGAAACTGGAACCTAATGTTTTGGCTCCAATGCTGGGATGGATCTTGGGGTTCCTCTGGAGTCTCCCCAGAAGAGTCAGGCCTGGTCTCCTGTGGTTACGTGCACGTCCTCTTTCCTCCCGAGCCGTAGCAGTAGTGTCAAGGATCCCGTCGAGTTGACACAGGGATCTCTGTCTTTCCCTCGAGATGCCACAGGGCTGTGGAATGAGCCACCGTGGTGTGAGGCAATACGCGGGTGACACTCGAGGTAGTGCAGGGAAATCAAGTTCATCTGGAGTGGACCGAAACATCTATGGGACTTTTAGCATGGTGGCCCGACACCAGAGGAACTCTGCTTTCCTGTTGAGAGCGCCACCTCTTGAGATGCGACGGGAATGGCGGGAATTCTTTTCCCCGAAGCAGGGAAAGGGACCCTCATCTCTAGCAGATGAGGGGGAAAGGGGGCCCCTCTTGAGTTGTTATGGGACCCTCAGTGTTCCTCTCGAGTGGAGACCGGTATGTCAGGAAATTCTTGAGTTTCAGCAAGGGTGTGAAGGACCCTTTGAGGTTCAGGAGGGAAGGAGTGATTTCTTTCTGGATGCCGCAGCAGAAAATGTCCTCATCTCGCCTGGAGGGGAGAAACTTATGGTTTTTCTCGAGTAGCGGAAGGTTCTTCTCAACTTACGACGGGGACCTCAGGGAGCTGCTCGCGTGGCCTCAGGAAATGCCAGTCTCCGTGCGAGTTGAGAGCGGCCCCTCGCGATTTCTCTCCTGTCTGTGCCGGGGCCTGAGTCCCTGTCTGGAGCTGAAACTGGAACCTGAGGTTTCCTCTCCTCATCTGGCATGGATCCTGGGGTTCCACTGTAGTCTCCACAGGAGAGTTAGGCCTCGTCTCCTGTGGTTACATGCAAGTCCGTTTTCCTCCCGAGCTGTAGCAGCAGTGTCAGGCTTCCAGACAAGTGGACACAGGGATCTGTGGCCTTCCCTCGAGATTCCACAGGGCTCTCGCACATGCCACCATGGTGTGATTCGATCCTCGGGTTGACCTTCGAGGCAGGGCATGAAAAGCAGGTTCATCTGAAGTGTACTGAGATATTTGGGGGTCTTTTGGAATGGTGGAACGACCCCTGGAGTTCCTCTCGACATTCCTGTTGAGAGTGTGTCCTCTTGCTGTGCGACGGGAACGCCAAAATCCACTCCTGATGAAGCAGGTAAGGAACCCACATCTGGAGCAGAGGAGGGTGAAAGGGGGGGCCACCTGATTTGTGGTGGGACCCTCACTATTTCCCTCGAGTGGAGACGGTTATGTGGAAGAACTTCTTGAGTTGCAGCAAGGGAGTGAAGGACCCTTTGTGGTTCAGGAGGAAAGGCGTGATTTGTTTCAGGATGCCGTTGCAGAAAATGGCCTTATCTCGCCCGGAGGGGAGAACCTCCTGGTTTTTCTCGAGTTGCGGCAGGTTTTTCTCGAGTTACGACGGGGCCCTCAGGGACCCGCTTGTGTGGCCTCAGGAAAGGCAATTCTCTGAGCGAATTGAGAGTAGCCCCTCAGGATTCCTCTCCAGTCAATGCTGGGACCTAAGTCCCCGTCTGGAGCCAAAACTGGAGCCTCATGTTTCGGCCCCAGTGCTGGCATGGATCTTGGGGTTCCTCTGGAGTCTCCCCAGGGGAGTCAGGCCTGGTCTCCTGTGGTTACATGCACGTCCTCTTTCCTCCCGAGCTGTAGCAGCAGTGTCAGGGTTCCCGTCGAGTTGACCAAGGGATCTCTGTCATTCCCTCGAGATGCCACAGGGCTGTGGAATGAGCCACCGTGGTGTGAGGCAATAGGCGGGTGACACTCGAGGTAGAGCAGGGAAATCACGTTCATCTGAAGGGGACTGAGACATCTATGGGACGTTTAGTATGGTGGCCCCACCCAAGGAGAACTCCGCTTTCCTGTTGAGAGCGCCACCTCTTGAGATGCGACGGGAATGGCGGGAATTCTTTCCCAACAGAGCAGGGAATGGGACCCTCATCTTGAGCTCACGGTGGGGAAACGGGGCTCCTCCTGAGTTGTGCTGGGACCCTCGGTGTTCCACCAATGTGGGGACGGGTATGTCTGGGAATTTCTTGAGTTGCAGCAAGGGTGGGAAGGACCCTTGCGAGGTTCAAGAGAGAAGGCGTGAATGCCCTCGAGATGCCGCAGCAGAAAAGGGCTTCATCTCGCCTGCACGGGAGAACCTCCTGGTTTTTCTAAAGGTGCGGACAGTCCCTCTAAATCGACGACGGGGTTCTCAGCGACTCGCTGGCATGGCCTCAGGAAAAACCAGCCTCCATGCGACTTGCGAGGAGCCCCTCTGGATTCCTCTCCAGTCATGTCGGTTCCTACGTCCTTGGCTGGAACTGCGGCTAGAACCTGAGGTTTCCTGTCCAGTGATGATTTGCATCTTGGAGTTCCTCTGGAGTCTCCACAGGGGAGTCAGGACTCTTCTCGAGTGGAGACATACACGTCCGTTATCCTCCCAAGCTGTACGAGCTATGTGAGTCTTTCCTACGAGTTGACACAGGGATCTGTGGCTTTTCCTCACGGTGCCACAGGGCTGTCGCACGTGCCACAGTCGTGTGATTCTAAGCTCGGTGTGACCTTTAAGGAAAGGTGGGGAAATCAGGTTCATCTGGAGTAGACTGCGACATTTGGGGGTCCTTTGGAATGGTGGCACGTCCCCTGGAGTCCCTCTCGACATTCCTCTTGAGAGCATGTCATCTTGCTGTGCAACGGGAAAGGAGAATCCTTTCCTGATGAAGCAGGGAAGGGAACCCTCATCTGTAGCAGATGAGGGGGAAAGGGGGCCCCTCTTGAGTTGTAGTGGGACCCTCAGTGTTCCTCTCAAGTGGAGACCGGTATACACGGAACCTCTTGAGTTGCAGCAAGGGTGTGAAGGACCCTTTGAGGTTCAGGAGGGAAGGAGTGATTTCTTTTGGGATGCCACAGCAGAAAACGTCCTCATCTCGCCTGGAGGGGAGAACCTTATGGTTTTTCTGTAGTAGCGGCGGGTCCTTCTCAAGTTACGATGGGGACCTCAGGGACCCGCTCGCGTGGCCTCAGGAAAATCCAGTCTCCGTGCGAGTTGATAGTGGCCCCTCGGGATTCCTTTCCTGTCTGTGCCGTGTCCTTAGTCCCTGTCTGGAGCTGAAGCTGGAACCTGAGGTTTCCTCTCCACATCTAACATGGATCTTGGGGTTCCACTGGAGTCCCACAGGAGAGTTAGGCCTGGTCTCCTGTGGTTACATGCAAGTCCATTTTCCTCCCGAGCTGTAGCAGCAGTGTCAGGCTTTCAAACGAGTGGACACCGGGATCTGTGGCTTTACCTCGAGATTCCACAGGGCTCTTGCACATGCCACCGTGGTGTGATTCGATCCTCGGGGTTACCTTCGAGGCAGGGCACGAAAAGCAGGTTCATCTGACGTGGACTGAGATATTTGAGGGTCTTTTTGAATGGTGGAACGACCCTGGGGTTCCTCTCGACATTCCTGTTGAGAGTGTGTCCTCTTGCTGTGCGACGGGGACGTTAGAATCCATTCCTGACGCAGTAGGCAAGGAACCCTCATGTGGACCAGAGGAGGATGAAAGGGGGCCCCTCTTGATTTGTGGTGGGACCCACACTATTCCTCTCGAGTGGAGACGAGTTTGTGGGGGAACTTCTTGAGTTGCTCAAGGGTGTGAAGGACCCTTTGTGGTTCAGGAGGAAAGGCGTGATTTCTTTCAGGATGCCGTTGCAGAAAACGGTCTTATCTCGCCAGGAGGGTAGAATCTCCTGGTTTTTCTTGAGTTGCGGCAGGTTATTCTCGAGTTACGTCAGGGCTCTCAGAGACCCGCTTGCGTGGCCTCAGGAAAGGCAATTCTCTGAGCGAATTGAGAGTAGCCCCTCGGGATTCCTCTCCAGTCAATGCTGGGACCTAAGTCCCCGTCTGGAGCCGAAACTGGAAACTCATTGTTCGGCTCCAGTGCTGGCATGGATTTTGGGGTTTCTCTGGAGTCTCCCCAGTGGAGTCAGGCCTGGTCTCCTGTGGTTACGTGCACGTCCTCCTTCCTCCTGAGCTGTAGCAGCAGTGTCAGGGATCCCGTCGAGTTGACCAAGGGATCTCTGTCTTTCCCTCGAGATGCCACAGGGCTGTGGAATGAGCAACCGTGGTGTTAGGCAATACGCGGGTGACACTCGAGGTAGAGCAGGGAAATCATGTTCATCTGGAGTGGACTAAGACATCTATGGGACGTTTAGTATGGTGGCCCCATCCAAGGTGAACTCGGTTTTCCTGTTGAGAGCGCCACCTCTGGAGATGCGATGGGAATGACGGGAATTCTATCCCAACGAAGCAGGGAATGGGACCCTCATCTCGAGCTCACGGTGGGGAAACGGGGCTCCTCCTGAGTTGTGCTGGGACCCTCGGTGTTCCACCAGTGTGGGGACGGGTATGTCTGGGAATTTCTTAAGTTGCAGCAAGGGTGGGAAGGACCCTTGCGAGGTTCAAGAGAGAAGGCATGAATGCCCTCGAGATGCCGCAGCAGAAAAGGGCCTCATCTTGCCTGCAGGGGAGAACCTCCTGGTTTTTCTCAAGGTGCGGACAGTCCCTCTAAATTGACGACGGGGTTCTCAGCGACCCGCTGGCGTGGCCTCAGGAAAGAACAGCCTCCATGCGAGTTGCGAGGGGCCCCTCGGGATTCCTCTCCAGTCATGTCGGTTTCTACGTCCTTGGCTGGAACTGCGGCCAGAACCTGAGGTTTCCTCTCCAGTAATGATTTGGATCTTGGGGTTCCTCTGGAGTCTCCACAGGTGAGTCAGGACTCTTCTCGAGTGGAGACATACACCTCCGTAATCCTCCCAAGCTGTACGAGCAATGTTAGTCTTCCCTACGAGTTGACACAGGGATCTGTGGCTTTTCCTCGCGGTGCCACAGGGCTGTCGCACGTACCACAGTGGTGTGATTCAATGCTCGGTGTGACCTTTAAGGAAAGGTAGGGAAATCAGGTTCATCTTGAGTGGACAGAGACATTTGGGAGTCCTTTGAAATGGTGGCATGTCCCCTGGAGTCCCTCTCGACCTTCTTGTTGAGAGCACGTCATCTTGCTGTGCAACGGGAAAGGAGAATCCTTTCCCAATGAAGCAGGGAAGGGAACCCTCATCTGTAGCGGATGAGGGGGAAAGCCGGCCCCTCTTGAGTTTGGTGGGGCCCTCAGTGTCCTCTCGAGTGGAGAACGGTATGTCAGGATCTTCTTGAGTTGCAGCAAGGGTGTGAAGGACCCTTTGAGGTTCAGGGTGAAGGCGTGATTTCTTTTGGGGTACTGTGGCAGAAAACGTCCTCATCTCGCCTGGAGGGGAGAATCTTATGGTTTTTCTCGATTAGCGGCAGGTCCTTCTCAAGTTACGACAGGGGCCTCAGGGACCCGCTCATGTGGCCTCAGGAAATGCCAGTCTCCCTGCGAGTTTAGAGCGGCCCCTTGGGATTCCTCTCCTGTCTGTGCCGTGTCCTTAGTCCCTGTCTGGAGCCGAAGCTGGAACCTGAGGTTTCCACTCCACATCTGGCATGGATCTTGGGGTTCTGCTGGAGTCCCACAGGAGAGTTAGGCCTCGTCTCCTGTGGTTACATGCAAGTCTGTTTTCCTCCCGAGCTGTAGCCGCAGTGTCAGGCTTCCAGACGAGTGGACACAGGGATCTGTGGCTTTCCCTCAAGATTCCACAGGGCTCTCGCACATGCCACCATGGTGTGATTCGATCCTCGGGGTGATCTTCGAGGCAGGGCACGAAGATCAGTTTTATCTGAAGTGGACTGAGATATTTGGGGGTCTTTTGGAATGGTAGAGCGACCCCTGGAGTTCCTCTCGACATTCCTGTTGAGAGTGTGTCCTCTTGCTGTGCGACGGGAATGCCAGAATCCAATCCTGACGAAGCAAGCAACGAACTCTCATCTGGAGCAGAGGAGGGTGAAAGGGGGTCCCTCTTGATTTGTGGTGGGACCCTGACTATTCCCCTCGAGTGGAGATGGGTATGTGGGGGAACTTCTTGATTTGCAGCAAGGGTGTGAAGGACCCTTTGCGGTTAAGGAGGAAAGGCGTGATTTCTTTCAGGATGCCGCTGCAGAAAATGGCCTTATCTCGCCCAGAGGGGAGAACCTCCTGGTTTTTCTCGAGTTGCGGCAGGTTTTTCTGGAGTTATGACTGGGCCCTCAGGGACCGGCTACGTGGCCTCAGGAAAGGCGATTCTCCTAGCGAGTTGAGAGTAGCCCCTCGGGATTCCTCTCCAGTCAGTGCCGGGTCCTAAGTCCCCGTCTGGAACCGAAACTAGAACCTCATGTTTCGGCTCCAGTGCTGGCATGGATCTTGGGGTTCCTCTGGAGTCACCCCAGGGGAGTTAGGCCTGGTCTCCTATGGTTACTTTCACGTTCTCTTTCCTCCCGAGCTGTAGCAGCAGTGTCAGGCTTTCAAACGAGTGGACACCGGGATCTGTGGCTTTCCCTCAAGATTGCACAGGGCTCTCGCACATGGAACCCTGGTGTGATTCGATCCTCGGGGTTACCTTCGAGGCAGGGCACGAAAAGCAGGTTCATCTGACGTGGACTAAGATATTTGAGGGTCTTTTTGAATGGTGGAACGACCTTGGGGTTCCTCTCGTCATTCCTGTTGAGAGTGTGTCCTCTTGCTGTGCGACGGGAACGTCAGAATCCATTCCTGATGCAGTAGGCAAGGAACCCTCATGTGGACCAGAGGAGGGAGAAAGGGGGCCCCTCTTGATTTGTGGTGGGACCCTCACTATTCCTCTCGAGTGGAGACGAGTTTGTGGGGGAACTTCTTGAGTTGCAGCAAGGGTGTGAAGGACCCTTTGAGGTTCAGGAGGGAAGGAGTCATTACTTTCGGGATGTCGCAGCAGAAAACGTCCTCATCTCGCCTGGATGGGAGAACCTTTTGTTTTTCTCGAGTAGCAGCAGGTCCTTCTCAAGTTACGATAGGGACCTCACGGAACCGCTAGCGTGGCATCAGGAAATGCCAGTCTCCATGCGAGTTGAGAGCGGCCCCTCGGGATTCCTCTCCTGTCTGTGCCGGGTCCTGAAGACCTGTCTGGAGCCAAAACTGGAACCTGAGGTTTCCTCTCCACATTTGGCATGGATCTTGGATTACTGCTGGAGTCTCCACAGGAGACTAAGGCCTTGTCTCCTGTGGTTACATGCAAGTCCGTGTTCCTCCCGAGCTGTAGCAGCAGTGTCAGGCTTCCAGATGAGTGGACACAGGGATCTGTGGTTTTCCCTCGAGATTCCACAGGGCTCTCGCACATGCCACCATGGTGTGATTCGATCCTCGGGGTGACCTTCGAGGCAGGGCACGAAAAGTAGGTTCATCTGAAGTGGACTGAGATATTTGGGGGTCTTTTGGAATGGTGGAACGACCCCTGGAGTTCCTCTCGACATTCCTGTTGAGAGTGTGTCCTCTTGCTGTGCGACGGGAACGCCAGAATCCATTCCTGATGAAGCAGGCAAGGAACCCTCATCTGGAGCAGAGGAGGGTGAAAGGGGGCCCCTCTTGATTTGTGGTGGGACCCTCACTATTCCTCTCGAGTGGAGATGGGTATGTGGGGGAACTCCTTGAGTGGCAGCAAGAGTGTGAA
>SJYT01001930.1:51726-79043 GCA_006410635.1 Cephalophus harveyi
CAGGTTCATCTGAAGTGGACTGAGATATTTGGGGGTCTTTTGGAATGGTGGAACGACCCCTGGAGTTCCTCTCGACATTCCTGTTGAGAATGTGTCCTCTTGCTGTGCGACGGGAACGCCAGAATCCATTCCTGATGAAGCAGGCAAGGAACCCTCATCTGGAGCAGAGGAGGGTGAAAGGGTGCACCTCTTGATTTGTGGTGGGACCCTCACTATTCCTGTCGAGTGGAGACGTTTATGTGGGGAAACTTCTTGAGTTGCAGCAAGGGTGGGAAGGACCCTTGCAAGGTTCAAGAGAGAAGGCGTGAATGCCCTCGAGATGCCGCTGCAGAAAGCGGCCTTATCTCGCCAGGTGGACAGAACCTCTTGGTTTTTCTTGAGTTGTGGCAGGTTATTCTCGAGTTATGACGGGACCCTCAGGGACCCGCTTGCATGGCCTCAGGAAGGGCGATTCTCTGAGCGAGTTGAGAGTAGCCCCTCGGGATTCCTCTCCAGTCAGTGCCGGGTCCTAAGACCCCATCTGGAGACGAAACTGGAACCTCATGTTTGGGCTCCAGTGCTGTCATAGATCTTGGGGTTCCTCTGGAGTCTCACCAGAGGAGTCAGGCCTGGTCTTCTGTGGTTACGTGCATGTCCTCTTTCTTCCCAAGCTGTAGCAGCAGTGTCAGGGTTCCCATCGAGTTGACCCTGGGATCTCTGTCTTTCCCTCGAGATGCCACAGGTCTGTGGAATGAACCACCGTGGTGTGAGGCAATACGCGGGTGACACTCGATGTTGTGCAGGGAAATCACGTTCATCTGGAGTGGACTGAGACATCTATGGGACTTTTAGTATGGTGGCCCGACCCCAGGAGAGCTCCGCTTTCCTGTTGAGAGCGCCACCTCTTGAGATGCGATGGGAATGGCGGGAATTCTTTCCCGACGAAGCAGGGAAAGGGACCCTCATCTCGAGTTCACGGTTGGGAAATGGGGCTCCTCCTGAGTTGTGCTGGGACCCTCGGTGTTCTATTGCTGGGGTCCAGCCCCGGGGCGTCCAGGGAGTTCGAAGCGGGGACGGCGTCGGCGAGGAAACCTTATTTACTTATTAATATAAGAGTAGATTAGAAAGAGATAGTATAGTAGGAAAATTAAGTGGAGCAAAGAGGCTGAATAGCTTGGTTTACGAGCTGAACTAATAAAACCTCAGACAAGAAGTTTGCATCATCTACGTGAGGCCACCGGCGTCTGATTGAATTTTGGAAAGTGCTCCTCCTTGGACACTTTATCTCACAGTACTTGAAAGCCGGGGCAGGTAAGTAGACATGATGAGTCGCCTGCTCCAGATGGGAATTCAGCCTGATATTAAAGTAGAAGGAGGAGACACGGTGGAAACCAGTCCACCGACTGATTATATCCTCTATTGTCTAGATTCTCCTTATATACCTTTGATTGTACATAGAGATCCTTGGGCAATATAAAATTATGTGGCATCAGCAGACCTGACTCTTATCAAAACCAGGCTTTTTTCTCTGCATACCTAATTGTATACAAAAGTCTTAGGTGATTTACATGTCTTCTAGCCAGAGAGCCAATTTAGCATTTTACAATCTTTTTCCTGATAAGGGTTTGTCAACCAGAAGACTTATTTGTGTTGATCTTCCCAAAGTCTGGTGCCACTCTCAGAAAGCACTAAATAAAGTTACATTCTTACATAGCAAGGATACAAGAGGAGTGCAGTGATATGTAACAAAGAAAAGTAATTAACTCAAAAGTCTAGTGTTGCTAACATCAAAACTACTATCTATCCTTTTCCATATCCTGTTTACATTGATTAACATCCTCCAGGTGCCAAAAAGATAAAGAATATGGAGGTCTAGCAGCAGTTATTGAGTCAACATTGAAAAACCCTACCAATATGATTTTTAATTCCTTAGAAAAGGCTCTGTTTCCTTAAGATGCTTTTAAGCTTTGTGCCTCTCGCGGCTGGAGGATGTAAGCAATTCACAAGCTCTAAGAGGTCTAGGGAACCTGTTAGGCAAGCAAGCTAGAGAGTTATCAGAGGGGGCTTAACTGAAACATCCCTTTTAAATGCAGAAGACTAAAGCCTTGAATTGACTTTTCCAGAGAATATCAGAAGAGTGGAAAAGCAGAGTACAAAGGCCGGCAGATTCTTATTCTTTGGGGGGTGGATGCTCGGGAAATTCCAGGGGGAACCCCTGAAACCTGAACACNGGGCTTAACTGAAACATCCCTTTTAAATGAGGAAGACAAAAGCCTTGAATTGACTTTTCCAGAGAATGTCAGAAGAGTGGAAAAGCAGAGTACAAAGCCCAGCAGATGCTTATATTTTTTGAGGGGTGGACTCTCGGGAAATTCCAGGGGGAACCCCTGAAACCTGAATACGCCTTGCATTTGCCAGGCTTCCTACCGCATGATCTTGTCACGGGCGGGATTTCTCACACTGGCTCCCGGCATCCCACCGATGTGGGGACGGGTATGTCGGGGAATTTCTTGAGTTGCAGCAAGGGTGGGAAGGATCCTTGCGAGGTTCAAGAGAGAAGAGGGGGAACCCCTGAAACCTGAACACGCCTTGCGTTTGCCAGGCTTCCTACCACATGACCTTGTCACGGGCGGGATTCCTCACACTGGCTCCCGGCAGGGGTTTTAAAAGTCAAGAGGAGCTTGTTCCTCTAATGGAGATTGTTCTTAAGTCTGCATTTCACAAGCTCTAAACACAGTAAGATGTATTCTTTGGATACATATCTAAGTATCATGTCTTTTAAATGAGTATATTGACATTTTTCAGTCAACTCCTTTCACTATGTAACACTTGAACTGCGAGTTTTTATACATGTTTACCAGCTTTACTGGAGAAGGAAATGGCAACCCACTCCAATATTCTTGCCTGGGAAACCCCACGGACAGAGGAGCCTGGCAGGTTAGAGTCTATGGGGTCACAAAGAGTCAGACATGACTTAGCGACTAAACAGCAACAAGAGCCAGCTTAAGTGAGATAAGACAATTCAGAGTTTACACAAGAAATGTCCATGCAGTTAGATATTTCAGAACCCTCATTTTCTTCTACCTGACTTACTATAATATTTACCAGTTATTCCTATTCCAGCTTCACTCCCACTACAATCTATCCTAAACACTGTTGCTGGATGAATCTTCTAGAAAAGCAACATATCATGAAAACTAAAAGCACACGAGTTGGAATTTCAAGCTTTTTTTGAGCACTTGTGTGACTAGGCACACCACAAAAATCTAACAATTTCCAAATATGAATGGCAAACACGACCGTTCTTCCAGTGTGCAATTTACTATCTTTCAGCTTGAAATTTACTTCACGTTGCCTGCTTCATTGTTGTTTAATCATCCAGTTGTGTCCCACCCTTGCCCTCTACCACATCCTGTTTCTCCTTCCCTGTGGGAATGAAGCTAAACCTTACGGATGGAGGGCACTAGAGGAACACTAGACGTTCAAGTCATTTCTTTTCCTGGTTCTGCCGGGTCTCTTCTGCATGTTCCTGCAGCACTCAAGGCTTGGATGCCCAGTTCCCACTTGTGGAAAGCCCATTTTTGACTAGCAACACTCTGCATCTCTCCATGAGCAGCTTCCTTGGGCTGGCACTCCAGTAGCTTTGCAGAGGCTGAGATCATCTGCACATCCCCAGGAATCACTTTCTTCCTGGCTTTACCTGGAGTTCTGAGGCTCAGTCTTTGCCCAGGCACAGCTTCAGTATTACTCATAAGGAGGGTTCCCAGTGAGTCCTGCTTCCAACACCTCAGCCAACTTCATCTTCCACTGCACCATCGGGTGCGCACTTGCCAACAACATTTGGACCTCAGTTGCCTGGGAAGAAATTACCCAAATACGTCTTTTCCAGCTAAGAGTAGCGGCTTCTTCCTGTAGTTGCTACTCTAAAAATTCTTTAGTTTTCTTTTCCCCTTCCTGGCCAATCCCATGATATAGTCAGTAACTCTTTATATTTAACTTTCCCTGTTTAAATTACTGAGTGATTTCTGTCACTTAAGTGGAACTTCATTAATACAAGAGTATGTTTAATTCATTGCCATAGGAGTGATAATTGAAATGAAAGATGTAAATCACAAAGCTCAGAAACATGCTAACGACAAAAGTGCTCAGAAGATTGTAAATGTTAATGTTATTAATGAAACTTAATCCTGACAATAATTCCTAATCAGCCAAACTGGAGAACCCACTATTCTGCAAATGTACCTGTGTTTCTCATCTCTATGTCTTGCTAATACTAATACCTTTGCTTAGATTGCCTTTGAACCAACCCGTCACGATTCAGAATCACTGGGAAAGCAACAGAATTCTAGCCTGCTGGTTATTCAGCCCAAGCACAAAGGAACCTTGATTTCAAAGCAAATGCTCTTGGCAAAAAAATTTATCTCAAGCCAACAAACATTGTTTTAGCATTTTCTCTATGCCAAGCATTATGCTCTTCACAACAGATACCAAAGAATAAGATAAATCTCTGCCTTCAAATCACTTACATCCCATTAGTATATATAGAATTGATGACCAAGAACTATAATGTAATTCTAATGGAGTTACAAATTTATTTACATTGCACTTAAATGTGCACGGAAAATGTATTTTCTTTTATCTATTACTGACCCTACTTTCTAAGCAGTAAGATAGACATAAATATTAAATGTTTGCCCAACAGCATGCCCTTTCACTATACACAAAAATAAACTCATAATGGCTTAAAGACTTAAACATAAGACATAACACCATAAAACTCCTAGAAGAGATCATAGGCAAAACATTCTGACATAAATCGTAGAAATGTCCTCTTGGGTCAGTCTCCCAAGGCAATAGAAATAAAAACAAAAATAAACAAATGGGACCTAATCAAACTTACAAGCTTTGACACAGCAAAGGAAACCATAAACAAAATGAAAAGACAACCTGCAGACTAGGAGAAAATATTTACAAATGATGCAACCAACAAGGGCTTAATTTCCAGAATATACAAACTCATACAACTCAACAACAAAAAAGGCAAACAACCCAATCAAAAAATGGGCAAAAGATCAAAATAAGCATTTTTTCCAAAGAAGAAATATACATGGCAAATAGACACATGAAAAGATGCTCAACATCACTAATTATTACAGAAATTCAAAATGAAACTACAATGAGTACCATCTCACACCAGTCAGAATCATCATCATTAAAAAGTCCACAAATAAATGCTAGAGAAGATGTGGAGAAAAGAAAATCCTCCTACACTGTTGGGTGGGAATACTAAGTTGGTATAGCCCCTATGGAAAAGGAGTATAGAGGTTCCTCAGAAAACTAAAAATGGAATTACCATATGACCCAGCAATTCCAGTTCTCAGCATATATCCAGACAAAACTGTAACTCAAAAGCATACACGCACCCCTTATGTTCATAGCAACACTATTCAAAATAGCTAAGACATGGAAACAACGGAAATCATACCATAAATGCCGCAGTTATAAACAACGTAAATTACCTTCGACAGATACATGGACAAAGAAGATGTGATACATATACCTAATGGAATACTACTCAGCCATGAAAAAGAACGAAGCTGAGCCATTTGCGGCAACATGGATGCAACTAGCAAATATCATACTAAGTGAAGTAACTCAGAAAGACAAAGAACAATACCATATGATGTCGCTTCTGTCTGTAATCTAAAATATGACACAAATGGGGGGAGCAGAGTGGGAGTGGAATGTCGGGGTGAGCAGAGGTAAACTTTTATATGTAGAATGGATAATTCCTAGAAATGGATAATTCTTTTTTTAAATATAAATTTATTTATTTTAATTGGAGGCTAATTACTTTACAATATTGTATTGGTTTTGCCATACATCAACATAATTGCTATTGTGTAGCACAGAGAACTATATCCTTTGTCCTATGATAAACCAAAATGGAAAAGAGTATTTTTAAAAAGAATTTGTGTATGTAAATGACACTCCTCATTCTATATTCACTCCATTCTGAGAAGGCCTCTAGGTTTGTTAAACATAGTTTATTTGGTGTCACAGCATCCACAGAAAGCAAACAGTCTCACGCTGCACTGGCTGGGGTTTCCGAGGCATCCTTGTCTGAGTTCCCGTCCTTGGGCAATGGGATGGTTCCTGCCGCTCACCTGCTGCCTGGAACAGCTTGGTTTTTGTTTCCATCAAGCTGATTGGGCCTCGGTGAGACCTGCTCTCGGACTGGGGCTCCTGCTGGCATTGTACACAGACTCTGATTGTGCTCCCCGCTGTTCATCACGAGGTCCTAGACTGGGTCTATGAGACAGTCTCTGTGGTGAGCACAGCTTGGCTCTGATGCATGACATGTACACAAAGGCTCAGGTGCCTTCAACAGCCCCCTGATAGGGAACAAGGAGGAAACACCGGCACCGCATGACTAAAAAGAACCCAGGGTCACCCATGAGTGCAGAGGAGGTCATTACTGACTACAGTAGTCTAGTCTCTCCAGAACCGCAGGGCCCCAGACCACAGCGTGCTACCAGCTGTCCTTAAAGAATCCCATACAGGAGGAGGAGAAAAAGTGGCTTTTGCCTCAGTGGCCCCCTCTGACATCTGAAATACCTTCCGTTCTAGGATTTCACTGGAGCTTACCCATCTCAACTGGATATCTCTCTTATATCTTCTCACTTTTGTTCCCCTAATTCCCTCCAGCCAAAAGAAGCAGATTTTTACTTTACTTCCCCATCTTCCTTAACAGCGATTTCACCTACTATATTTGTTCTTTCTTAGTTTGTTTTACACAGAAAGGCCAATGGCAGCACAGAAACTGCTGCTGCTGCTGCTGCTGCTGCTAAGTCACTTCAGTCGTGTCCGACTCTGTGCGGCCTCATAGACAGCAGCCCACCAGGCTCCCCTCTCCCTGGGATTCTCCAGGCAAGAACACTGGAGTGGGTTGCCATTGCCTTCTCCAATGCATGAAAGGGAAAAGTGAAAGTGAAGTCGCTCAGTCGTGTCCGACTCTCAGCAACCCCATGGACTGCAGCCCACCAGGCTCCTCTGTCTACTGGCTTACCAATAACGGCATTTTAACCATTTGACTTATTACATCCCTTTCATTTTCCAAGATAGTTCAATTATGCAATTGCCTTTACAATATTCCCTGAAATCTATAAAAAGTCTTGAGGTTCCTTGTTTTCTTTAGAGAGGGGGATGTCATAAATTGCATCCAAATCCTCTTTCCCTTCCTGAGGGCCTACCTCATTAGTTCAATCACAGTCCAGCATCTGACACTTACTCAAGATACTTCTCTGACTCGTGTGTGTGTGTGTGAAAAATATTTAGCATGACTTTTGAGCCAGAAATTGATTTTGCAACCTGTGTTTCCCTCTTAAGATTTTGCTAGCAGCAGCATCTTCATTTGTCTGTTGGGACTACATGTACAGGCAGAAAATAATTTGGACACAGGATCTAAAAGCAATGTTTCCAATAGTTAAAAAGACTGTAGCCCCAGTTCAGAGATATACAAACAAATAAAGTGGTACTTGACTCCAATACAAGCCTCATGATGAATCTCACCAAACTATAAGTCTAAAAGGACTCAGAAAGATCAAAAGGAAGTATTGAATTAACTTGGGAGGAGGGGAGACTGCCCTGAACTCAGAGATTGTGTCTTGGTTATCTCTGTATTCTGTGTAATACCTCATAGAGCTCCTCTCATATTGTAGCAACAGTATTTCTTGAACTGAATTTATGAAATTGATCTGTCATCCTCAGTTTCATACTGAATAGGTAGAAATTAAAATCATGCACGTTTCCTTGATAATATAAAAGCATGTGCCGTGTGCGCTGTACTTAGTGATGTCTGTCTCTTTGCGGCCCCATGGACTCTAGCCTGCCAGGCTCCTCTGTCCACGGGGAGTCTCCAGACAAGAATACTGGAGAATGTTGCCATGCCTTCCTCAGGGAATCTTCCCAACCCAGGGATCAAACCCAGGTCTCCTGTATTGTGAGTGGATTCTTTACCATGTAAGCCACCAGGAAAGCCCAAGACTACTGGAGTGGGTAGCCTATTCCTTCTCCAGGGGATCTTTCCAACCCAGGACTCGAACTGAGGTCTCCTGCATTGCAGATGGATTCTTTACCAGCTGAGCTACCATGGAAACCCATATAAAAGCATCCTCCTTTGCAAAAAAAAAAAAAAACTCTCATGAAATTTCAGGAAGAACCTAAAGTATTTTGGTCTAAGCTGGGCTTATTTTATTTCTACTAAAACTGAATGCACTTATATCTAAAAGGCCTAAGTGGTTGCCACTATGTTCGGTTTGTACACCCCAGTTCATAAACATTTTCATGAACTGTTGCTTTTGTTTGCCTTCTCTTGAGGGGTGTTTGGGCTATTTCTCTTGACTGGAAAAAGAGAAGAGAAGCCACTGTTGCATGTACATTTCAAAACAGCCTTCCTCCCTGACTGATTCTGTAGTCAAAACAAGCATATCGCTGCAGGTGGTGGTGAGTCTGAAATTCAGCTTAAGGGAGAGAAATCAATGATTCACTTTAAGGAAAAATAACTAGCTTTAGGCAAAACATTAAAATTCAGGACAATAAATGAAAGCAGTATATATCACGTTCTGAAATTGTTTTAGTGTCTCAGAGAGCTGAGAAATTCAACACTGTTTCAGCCTTGCCTTCATTTTTTTTTAAGTGTTACGGATGCTTTTTTAAAGTCATCTAAGCTTTCATCTAAGCTTTGTCTGACGCAGTGTTGTAAACTTAGCACAAAAGTGAAATACCCTGAAAAGCAATTTAGTCAACATTCTGTCACACTGATCAGACCATTTCGTCTACATGGGAACACAGGATTTAAGTATATCAGTTACACACCACAGAGATAGACGAGCTGATTAGAGAGACCCCAAAATGGTCTTTGGAATAATTGAACTCACATATTCAGGTACAAGTTTGAAATACATGAAAAGAACTCAGTATCTATATGCTTACTTTGGCATAGACTGCCATAGTGTCGGGGAATAAATGTAGATGCACACACTGCCTTTCACAGTATTAATAATATGTTATAAATGATACAAATTAGGTGTAAGAGAAGACCATGTAGACTGGCGTTGGCTCTTCATTTGTACTATCTTGGGTATGGCAATGCTGTAACTGCCAAACAGCCAAAAATTAAGCAGCGTTTCTTGAAGAGGCTGGGGACGAAGGAGCACTGGTGCATTGCTGGAGGGGCTGCAGGATGCTACAAGCCTGATGGAAGGGAATTAGCCAGTATCTAGAAAACCCAGAAATGCTCTAACCTTCAGTGTAGCAATCTCTCTCCTAGAAAGCCATCCTAAAATAACATGGGAAAAATGATAAAGATCTATGCAACTGTCTTTCAGTAAGACCATTTCAGTTTACAAAATAAAAGACTGGAAATAATCATGAACAGAACTTGAAAAAAGTATTTCATACACACACAATGAAATATACGGTTTTGTAAAAGTAGTATGTGGAGCTATGGAGTGATCCCTGGTATATATTCCTAAGTAAACAAGCAATGAGAGAAAGTATTATCATTTATCTAAAGCTAGTATTGCTATAATTCCACTTGTCTTTAAAATGAAAACCTGATTGATATTTTTAAATCTATAAATTTAGAAAAAATTTTAAAAGAATCTCATTGATCACATATAGAACATGTTATAAAATTAACTCAATATTTTTTAAAACAGGATAAAAGAAAAAGGTTAAGCATTAATCTGGATTTTGTAATATGAACTGTACCTCAGAGGAACAAAATAGTTCATGAGGAAAATTTTCTCTTCCCAAAAGCGTTGTAGTCAATAAGTAAAGAAAGATGAGCAGAATTAGAATATCATGATTTTGCAATGTAATCCTTAGGGAAATAATAATTTATAGCTATGAAAAGAGAAAAATCACACCATAGGTCCTTATATATATAAGTATTCAATACAACTTATGAAGAAATCTTTACAAATATAGACTTCTACCTAATTAAGCCTCAAGCTTTGAACAACCACTTTGTAGAACAGGGGACAGCATAATGCTTTAAACAACGCAGGAAGGATGCACTCAGATTGCGGAAAATTCTACCAAACAATCCTGTTATTTCAAGAGCTGAATTGCAAAAATAAAATTTTTAAAAGGAGAAGGAAGGGAGCTTTAGGTTAAAGTAGAACAATTACATTAGCCAATTATTGGCCTATTTTAATCATAATTAGAAGTGAAAAGAATGAGGCAGAAGAATCTGAAACCTGTATATTTAGTAACACTAAAGAAATATAATTTTTAAATGTGATGATAGTATGGTTGGCAATTTCATTAATAATTTTTGACTTTCATATATTTTCTTTGAAATAAAACAGAGGGTGAGAGAAAGTGGGAAGGAGGGTCAATAGATAAGATTAGATGAGAGTTGATAATTATTTAAACTGAGCAATGGGCACAACACAGCTCAATATACCAGTATGTTTTAACTTTGCATATGTTTGAAAATGTACTAAGAGAAAAATGAATGTTGGTATCATGAGCTTTGTAAAATTATCAGTCCAGAACTTCCCTGAAAAGCACATATAAAAGGAGATATTGTTTTCATAGAGGGTTTATCTAGCAGGTTACTAGCTGATGCTGGCTCCCTTTACAACTTAACCGGAGTCCACTAAATCCTTTGGCATCTAACCTAAAATGATATATTTCTGCTGGTTAAGTAAAATGTCTACATTACCTGCAACATTAATAGAAAAAACAGAAGCATGGAAACTTAACCACATTTGATACAATCACTTATGACAAGATTCAACATTAAATCTCAAGTCCAAGTATAATTTTATAATAAAAATGTTAAACACTGCAAGTTTACTTTAAAATTACTGAAACTTCAGAGTTTTGCTTTACTTCATGTAAAAATAAACAATCAATAAGTTATATTATTTTATAAAATACCTACTTGTATTTCTGAGATTTACCTGTATATGAGGCATGACATTTTTTAAGCTTTACTCTGATAGGAGAAAAGGTACTGAATGCATCTTTAACTACAACATACACTTTAAAGCAAATTCAGTATACCAGCTCTGGAGAAGGATAGCCCTGGAGCCTGTTTAGAAGGACTGGAACTGTCAGGATAAACTTTTTATGGGCGTGGGGTCAGCAGCAAGCAGGTTGTGGCTCACCGCGTGACATTTTCACAGTGGCTCATCATAATTATAGATGTAAAAGTGCTTGGTCAGTTAATTCCATACATTATTGGCAGAAATGCCAGAAACATCTCCCTGTCCCTCCCTCAAATGACCTGAGGCAGCACAATATTCTGCATTTCCCATCTATCACTTTAATAGACAGTCACAAATTTTGTTTTAAACGAATATCTTTCCAATTTCGTGGAAGCCACACATGCACACATCCTACTCCATCCTCCAAGAACAAAAGAGTCACCCTTCGAAGATTTCTTTTTTAAATAATTGAAATAATAATAGCAGAAAACGTGATGGTGCTTATTCCATCTATACTGCCAAGACCACTTGGGAACGGAATGTTGGTTTGCTACTTCTAGGAGAATCTAGATTTTTGAGCATTCTTTGTTTTCCACCACTTTGCACTCTTCACATAGGATTTTTACTGTAAGCAGTTGCTGTTAAATTTGCCAATAGAGAAATGGGTTAGGCTATTTTTAGGAATATTTTGTCAGCCTATGGGAAAGAACAGGAGTAAGACATAGAGAAAGATGTGTGCTGGCCCAAAATGTTCTGAGCACATCAGGTCAGGAGTCAAATTAAAAGCTGGGTTATAATCAACTATACCCCAAATTCAGTTCAGTAGCTCAGTCACATCAGACTCTTTGCGACCCCATGGACTCCAGCACGCCAGGCCTCCCTGTCCATCAACAACTCCTGTGGCTTGCTCAAACTCATGTCCATTGAGTCGGTGATGCCATCCAACAATCTCATCCTCTGTCGTCCCCTTCTCGCACCTTCAATCTTTCCCAGCATCAGGGTCTTCTCCAGTGAGTCACTTCTTCACATCAGGTGTCCAAAGTATTGGAATTTCAGCTTCAGCATCAGTCTTAACCAATGAATAGTCAAGACTGATTTCACTTAGGACTGACTGGTTGGATCTCCTTGCAGTCCAAGGGACTCACAAGAGTCTTCTCCAACACCACGGTTCAAAAGCATCAATTCTTCGGCGCTCAGCTTTGTTTATAGTCCAGCTCTCACATCCATACGTGACTACTGGAAAAACCATAATTTTGACCAGACAGACATTTGCTGGCAAAGTAATGTCTCTGCTTTTTAATATGCTGTCTATGTTGGTCATAGCTTTTCTTCCAAAGAGCAAGTGTTTTAATTTCATGGCTGTAGTCATTATCTGCAGTGATTTTGGTGCCCAAGAAAATATAATTTGTCACTGTTTCCATTGTTTATACATCTATTTGCCATGAAGTGATGGGACCAGATGCCATGATCTTTATTTTCTGAATGTTGAGTT
Source organism: Cephalophus harveyi (assembly GCA_006410635.1). NCBI lineage: Eukaryota > Metazoa > Chordata > Mammalia > Artiodactyla > Bovidae > Cephalophus > Cephalophus harveyi. The sequence goes on from SJYT01001930.1 coordinate 64,201, forward strand.
TTAAGCCAACTTTTTCACTCTCCTCTTTCACTTTCATCAAGATGCTCTTTAGTTCTTCACTTTCTGCCATAAGGGTGGTGTCATCTGCATATCTGAGGTTATTGATATTTCTCCCAGCAGTCTTGATTCCAGCTTGTGCTTCATCCAGCCCAGCATTTCACATGATATACTCTGCACATAAGTTAAATAAGCAGGGTGACAATATACAGCCTTGACGTACTCCTTTCCCAATTTGGAATCAGTCTTTTGTTCCATGTCCAGTTTTAACTGTTGCTTCCTAACCTGCATACATATTTCTCAAGAGGCAGGTAAGGTGGTCTGATATTACCATCTTTTGAAGAATTTTCCAGTTTGCTGTGATCCACACAATCAAAGGCTTTAGTATAGTCAATAAAGCAAAAGCAAATGTTTTTCTGGAACTCTCTTCCTTTTTCCATGATCCAGCGGATGTTGGCAATTTGATCTCTGGTTCCTCTGCCTTTCCTAATTCCAGCTTGAACATCTGGAAGTTCACGGTTCATGCACTGTTGAAGCCTGGCTTGGAGAATTTTGAGCATTACTTTACTAGCGTGTGAGATGAGTGCAATTGTGCAGTAGTTTGAGCATTCTTTGTCATTGCCTTTCTTTGGGATTGGAATGAAAACTGACCTTTTCCAGTCCTGTGGCCACTGCTGAGTTTTCCAGATTTGATGCTAGCATATTGAATGCAGCACTTTCACAGCATCATCTTTTATGATTTCAAATAGCTCAATTGGAAGTTCATTGCTTCCACTAGCTTTGTTCCTAGTGATTCCTAAGGCCCACTTGACTTCACATACCAGATGCCTGACTCTAGGTGAGTGATCACTCAAACCATCATGGTTATCTGGGTTGTGAAGACCTTTTTTGTATAGTTCTTCCGTGTATTCTTGCCACCTCTTCTTCTCAAAAGAGAAATACTTAATTCCAAGTGAACCTATTAAATTTATAAATACTGGGCTTACAGTATTTACACATACTATGTTATGTGCTTAATATACATTATATCTTTAATGTTCAACATACATTATATTTCTAATCTTCCTAATAAATTTATAGAGTAGATCCTAATTTTATTCCCATGTTTTGGGGAACATGCAACAAATTCACACTGATTTCAGAATTTAAAAGAGACCTGACTCCCAAGCTGAGCATTAAATCACATTTTTCGAATTTCATGAAGTTAAGCATTAATTCTGGAGTAGGAAATGGCAACCGACTCCAGTATTCTTGCCTGGAAAATCCTATGGACAGAGGAGCCTGGTGGGCTGCTGTCCACAGGGTCACACAGAGTTGGACATGACTGAAGCGACTTAGCAGCAGCAGCAGGAGGCATTAATTCATGATGTTCAAAAGTGCTAACGACATGACAAAAGTTTTTGTAAAGTCAAGAAAGATACTAAATTTAACATAGAACTACAGAATCAACTATGAAATAACATATAAAAGGAGACATAAAGTTGTTAAAATATTAATACTTGTTGCTGTGGGTGGTGATTTTAAGGCTGCTTTTTTTCTTAGTTTACATTTTCCTTGTTTAAAAAAAATGTTCTAGGTGTCATACCTTCTTTTCATAATTAGGCAAAAATGTGCAGTAATTGGTTCAGTTCCTTCAAATTATATTTACTCAGACCAATTTTAATTGATGTAATGTTACTTCTCAAAAACTTAAATTTGTTAAAGTTCACTACTTACTTTATCCAAAGTCTAGTCAATTTTTCTGTTAAGACTTTTGGTTAAAATATCACAAAAATTAATTCCCAAATCTATACCAAATCAAAGAATCTCTTATTCCCTTCTGGAAATTTCCTCTTCTCAAATTCAACATGTTGGGCTTCCCTGGTGGCTCAGAGGTTAAAGCATCTGCCTCCAATGTGGGAGACCCGGGTTCAATCCCTGGGTTGGGAAGATACCCTGGAGAAGGAAATGGCAATCCACTCCAGTATTCTTGCCTGCAGAATCCCATGGACGGAGAAGCCTAGTAGGTTACAGTCCAAGGGGTTGCAAAGAGTCGGACACGACTGAGCGACTTCACCTTCACCAAACCCTAAATTAACATTTTGAAAACCAGTGTCATCCCCTGTCTTGTCCCTGTGAATGTGCCTTTTCCTAATGTTTTAGACAAAACTCTTGGGACAACTTTAAAGGAATGACTTTATTCCTTACACTCCTATCGTCTGTTTGTAATCCTTACAGAGGCTTCCTCTGAAATATTTGCCACAAGTATCCCTGACTTTCTAGCTTAAATGGCACCACTCTGATTCATGTCCTTGTCAAGTTGGCCTCAAGTATGGACTAGACATATTTCATACGCAGTTCTCAAAATTATGCAAAAGCACTGCCTTCACCGTGCCATTCCTATGCTTTCCAACCATCAATACTCCCAAATCCTAGCAACCCCTTACCCACGTTTTATGCCCCACCTCCTGCCTCACCTATTTTAGTCAACTTTTTGGTTTCAAAAGCTACTTCCTGGTTCCTTCATTCCATCTGAACACTGGTTATTCACCTTCCACTCATCTTACACATCTGTGGTCAGGTAAGTCTTGTCTGTTCCTTAGAGCCTAATTCACTCTTCAGCTTCCCGTAGCCCTCACCAGCATGGAACCTTCTTAGACACTACAGACAATAACGTTTCTTTCAGAGAAGACTAAGCAACTGAAGAGGGCATTGCTCCATGTGAAGACATACTACTACTACTACTAAGTTGCTTCAGTCGTGTCCCGACTCTATGCAACCCCATAGACAGCAGCCCACCAGACTCCCCCGTCCCTGGGATTCTCCAGGCAAGAACACTGGAGTGGGTTGCCATTTCCTTCTCCAATGCATGAAAGTGAAAAGTGAAAGTGAAGTCGCTCAGTCGAGTCGTGTCCTACTATTAGCGACCCCATGGACTGCAGCCTACCAGGCTCCTCCATCCATGGGGTTTCCCAGGCAAGAGTACTGGAGTGGGGTGCCATTGCCTTCTCAGAAGAGGATTTTGTTACCCTTTTACCAAATGTTTGGAGGCTGAAAAATGGTTTCAGCAAGCTACAGAAAAGATCAGGGTCTACATGGTAAAAAAAAAAAAAAAAAAAAGAAATATATTGAAAAGCACTAAACTGGTACAAGTGGCTTTTTTGTAACAAGAATTAATGAAAATAATGGATACTTTGAGTCTCTTTCTCCACATGTTTAGCTTGAAGAGACCATGGAAGATGAAAGATGACAGATACTCTCTATCTAAGAAACTCTGTATCTCTAATCCTTGCTCATTTTGGTCACTACTTTGATATATACCTCAGCAAAAAGACGCAATATATTATTTGTCTACAATATATCAGGGACAAATAATTCATATGGGGGCTTTTGGGAAAGCCAGTTCCATCAGAGGTAAAGACAGAAAACTAAGAACAGTGATCTCTAGTCTCTGCTCCTCTCTGTGTCATGAGCTTAAGAAAGTCAGAGCAAATGCATTTTTATTTTCACTCATGAATAAAACTTAACCCTTGTTTTTCATTATCCATGGGAAAATGCTCACTTTTGTGTTCGTAGACAAATTGTTATCCTTTGCCTCATTGATTCCAGCAATGAATTTCAATTTAAATAGTTGGGGAGGGATGGTTACAGCTCTGGGTGGGTGTCGGGGATGTGGGGGATGTGGAGGGTGAGTGTGTGTGTGTATGTGTGTGTGTGTGTGTGTGCATGCACATGTGCACACACTCAGTCATGTCCAACTCTGTGACTCCATGAACTACAGTGTGCTAGGCTTCTCTGTCCATGGAATTTTCCAGGCAACAATACTAGAGTGGGTTTCCATTTCCTTCTCCAGGAGATCTTCTTGACCCAGGAATTGAACCCACAACTCTCGTATCTCCTGCACTGGGAGGCGAATTTTTTACCACTGCTTCATCTGGGAAGCCCCAGTCAAGGCTCTAGGAATGCTTAATTTATCAGATATATTTAAGAAAGTAATGAATATGGAATTACTTTAGTGACTTTCATTTTTAAAATACAACACCATGCCATATTTTCCTGCTTTTTGCCTAATACCTGCTTTTATTTGTGGTTCTATTTTCTATCAGATAAATGAATGCAGGCAGAGTTAACATGAGTCATTTATAAATTGTTATGAAATCTTAATATTAAAATTATCTACTTATTATCTCAGCAGGCTTCTACATGATTTCCAAGGAAATATTAAGTCCTTAAGATATTTCAGACTACAAATTTCTAAAAGAATTAAAGAGGAGTTGCCTTTCTTTGCCTCAGCTATTAAACAAAGTGTACATATTTCTCAATAAAGACAGAATTTTTAAAAAGGAGATCTCATCAATAGCATTATAATTGTTCTTATTAAAAATACTGCAAAACAAAGCATTTAGATACTATATAAAATCATATATATAGTGATATTCTAATATGAACATATTCTTTTCTAATTTTTGAGCAATGATTTTAACTATAAATAAAATATAAAACAATGCAAAGTATGCTGTCATATCTCTAAATAGCCATCAGAACATTCCTCAATAAGTTTGTTCAATCTTATCTCATTACACAATGTATTTTAAGAACCTTTCCTTTCGTGCTGGCGATGAATGCACCTTCCAAGAGATTCCAGCATCTGCAGGAATAGAGCGAGGACCATTTGGTGGGCCTGGGGTCTCATCACCACAGTAAATCCCTAGGAAACCCTAATCAGCAGAAGCTCACAGCACAGATGAGCGAGCCACAGAAGGCAGGAGCATTTGGGAGGCAGAAAGGAAGCGCTGAGGGCAAACAGGGAGGAGGAAAGCTTTGGCCTAGACGCATGCGTGCCCAGAGGCCTCACAAAGTGCACACTTAGGTTATGAGACACACCTTCTGTTTGAGGTTGTGATTATTTGCCCTGGGGTCCTTTTCCTGTTTCCCTCATTTGCTTCATTTTCTGTCGCTTTTCATGTTGAGATACTTGTGGTTTTCTTGAAAGGTGTTTGAAAAGTGTAAAGATTATATGTAGAAACCTTGCGGCCCTTCACAGGAAAAGCACCATAAAATCTGATACATAAATAATAAATCAGCTCAACAGATGTTGACTTTTTCTTGCCACAGAGTGACTTTAAACTCCCGATTCAGAATCTGTGACTGAATACATACACTAAAAGTGAAACTCAATTTGTCTACCTTACCCAAGGACGAAAGATAAAAAGCCTAGATTAAACAGAATTATCTATATCCTATCAAACTAGATGGGACAAGAAGCAACATTCATATCTTCAAAGCTGATCTGGTAATAAAAAATAACACTCAGAAGAGGACTTTTTCAAGTTAAATATCTTGTTCATTAAATAGACATTAATAAATCCAAGCCCCATATGTTCCTAATTAGATTCTGAAAATAAGTTAATATACTTTTTTAAAGACAGCAAACACTGAATATTAGCCGAGAAATATTAAAATATAAGGAGCAATCGAGATCACCTTGCTATTTCATTTCTTAAAAAAAAAAAAATCACTGTTTTCTGGCATTACAAGCAGAACATTAGTCAAGAAGCAGACCATCTTTATATCAAGAAATGAAATATAGCCCTCTGGAATCATAAGTTCACTATCAACAGTCCTTGGAAATTTATCCTCATTGAGTACATTTCTACTTTTAGCACTACAGTACAAATACTTATTATTTAGATTTATCTATCCCTAAAAATTCCACAACTTCGATTGTTATAACTTTTAAGTATCATCCGTGGGAAAACCTCTGAACCTCTGGCCCTAACAGTGTGAGGCAAGGGCAAGCAGCACAGCCATGGTATTTGCACCCTAAATCCCATGGGCGGAGGAGCCTGGTGGGCTGCAGTCCATGGGGTCGAAAAGAGTCGGACACGAATGAAGCGACTTCACTTTCACTTTTCACTTTCATGCATTGGAGAAGGAAATGGCAACCTACTCCAGTGTTCTTGCCTGGAGAATCGCAGGGACGGGGGAGCCTGGTGGGCTGCCGTCTATGGGGTCGCACAGAGTCGGACACGAATGAAGCGACTCAGCAGCAGCAGCAGCAGCAGCAGCAGTGGCGATGAATGCACCTTCCAAGAGATTCCAGCATCTGCAGGAATAGAGCGAGGACCATTTGGTGGGCCTGGGGTCTCATCACCACAGTAAATCCCTAGGAAACCCTAATCAGCAGAAGCTCACAGCACAGATGAGCGAGCCACAGAAGGCAGGAGCATTTGGGAGGCAGAAAGGAAGCGCTGAGGGCAAACAGGGAGGAGGAAAGCTTTGGCCTAGACGCATGCGTGCCCAGAGGCCTCACAAAGTGCACACTTAGGTTATGAGACACACCTTCTGTTTGAGGTTGTGATTATTTGCCCTGGGGTCCTTTTCCTGTTTCCCTCATTTGCTTCATTTTCTGTCGCTTTTCATGTTGAGATACTTGTGGTTTTCTTGAAAGGTGTTTGAAAAGTGTAAAGATTATATGTAGAAACCTTGCGGCCCTTCACAGGAAAAGCACCATAAAATCTGATACATAAATAATAAATCAGCTCAACAGATGTTGACTTTTTCTTGCCACAGAGTGACTTTAAACTCCCGATTCAGAATCTGTGACTGAATACATACACTAAAAGTGAAACTCAATTTGTCTACCTTACCCAAGGACGAAAGATAAAAAGCCTAGATTAAACAGAATTATCTATATCCTATCAAACTAGATGGGACAAGAAGCAACATTCATATCTTCAAAGCTGATCTGGTAATAAAAAATAACACTCAGAAGAGGACTTTTTCAAGTTAAATATCTTGTTCATTAAATAGACATTAATAAATCCAAGCCCCATATGTTCCTAATTAGATTCTGAAAATAAGTTAATATACTTTTTTAAAGACAGCAAACACTGAATATTAGCCGAGAAATATTAAAATATAAGGAGCAATCGAGATCACCTTGCTATTTCATTTCTTAAAAAAAAAAAAAAATCACTGTTTTCTGGCATTACAAGCAGAACATTAGTCAAGAAGCAGACCATCTTTATATCAAGAAATGAAATATAGCCCTCTGGAATCATAAGTTCACTATCAACAGTCCTTGGAAATTTATCCTCATTGAGTACATTTCTACTTTTAGCACTACAGTACAAATACTTATTATTTAGATTTATCTATCCCTAAAAATTCCACAACTTCGATTGTTATAACTTTTAAGTATCATCCGTGGGAAAACCTCTGAACCTCTGGCCCTAACAGTGTGAGGCAAGGGCAAGCAGCACAGCCATGGTATTTGCACCCTAAATCCCATGGGCGGAGGAGCCTGGTGGGCTGCAGTCCATGGGGTCGAAAAGAGTCGGACACGAATGAAGCGACTTCACTTTCACTTTTCACTTTCATGCATTGGAGAAGGAAATGGCAACCTACTCCAGTGTTCTTGCCTGGAGAATCGCAGGGACGGGGGAGCCTGGTGGGCTGCCGTCTATGGGGTCGCACAGAGTCGGACACGAATGAAGCGACTCAGCAGCAGCAGCAGCAGCAGCAGCAGCAGACACACAGAATCGAGAACTTCACCCCCCATCTCAATCTACTGAGTCAAATAAGAATGACCAAAATCCCCACGTGATTCATATTCACACTATAATTTGATAAGCACTCTGTTTGGCCACTGGCACATAATTAAGCCTCCTATGACTATTAATAATCTTTTGGTGATTTCTGTAAATTAATTTTTACAAATCTAATCCTATCTCTCAAATATACTCAAAAGAGTTACATGATGCCATTGAATGAATGGAAAGGAGTGCTTTTGCAAGTTAAATTTCATGCGAAAATATATATAGAGAGAATGGAAACATATCTTAGAGAAACTATGAAATACATCAAGTTTATTTTCTGTGATCTTACGCTACCCTCACAAGTGAAAACAATTCCCTCATAAATGTCCCTTTTGTTTCAACCACATTTTCTCCCTTTATTATTCTTGTACATTGTTATTTCCTTTCCTTTGAGAGAATTACTTTTGCCAAAATTTTGTCAAGCTTCTAAATGTTTTGGTTGCTTTTTTTTTTTTTTTTGCATACACTTAATTTTTAAAACATGGTTTGCTTTCTCTTTGGGGGGTTTGTTTTTCTTACATATCTAAGTTGCACACATACAAAACTCATAACAAATGTCAAGTGCTTAAAAATAACAATGAAAACATAAGAAGAATTGAGAGACCAGAAATAAACCCATGTATACACTGTCAACTAATATTTAATAAGGAGCTAAGAATACTCAACAAAGACACTCTCTTCAATAAATTGTGCTGGAGAAATTGGATACTCAAATGTAAAAAAAAAAAAAAATGAAACTAGACTCATATATGACATTACTCAGTATACCTGTGGCGGATTCATGTTGATGTATGGCAAAACCAATACAATATTGTAAAGTAATTAACCTCCAATTAAAATAAACAAATTTATACTAAAAAAAATTAACTTTAAATGAGTCATGAAGCTCTTTTTTGTACAGTTCTTCTGTGTATTCGTGTCACCTCTTCTTAATATCTTCTGCTTCTGTTAGGTCCAGACCATTTCTGTCCTTTATCGAGCCCATCTTTGCATGAAATGCTCCCTTGGTATCTCTAATTTTCTTGAAGAGATCTCTAGTCAAAGAAATAGAGGAAAACAACAGAATGGGAATGTAGAGGCACCATGTGTCGAAGGTGTAGAGAAAAACAGCCCTTGTGACTTGTTGGTGGGGTTGTAAATTGGTACAGTTTCTAGGGAAAACAGCATGGAGGAACATAAAAAACTGAAAATATGATTCAGCAATTTTATTTCTGGAAATATATTCAAAAGAAATGCAAACACTATGTTGAAGGAAAATCTGTAGCCTCATGTTCAGAGCAACATTCTCCATAACAGCTAAAACATACTGTTGCTGTTGTTCAGTTGCTAAGTGGTGTCTCACTCTTTTGCAACCTCACGGACTATCGCCCACCAGACTCCTCTGTCCATGGAATTTCCCAGACAAGAGTACTCGAGTGGCTTGCCGTTTCCTTCTCCAGGGGATCTTCCCAATCCATTGTTCAAACCCACCTCCCCTGCTTGGCAGGCAGATTCTTTACCACTGAGCCACGGGGGAAGCCCAAGATATGGAGACCACCTCAATGTTCACTGACGAATGGATAAAGAAGTTACCAATACCAAACTTCACAGTGGAATATTATTCAGCCATCAAAAGAAGGAAGTCCTATCATTGGTGACAACAACTATGGACCTTGAGAGTATTATTTTAAATTAAATGTCAGACAGAAAAAGACAAAAGCTGTATGAGCGCACTTACATACAGAATCTACGAACCAAACCAACAACAACAACCAAAAAAACTCATACAAAAAAGAGATCACGTTAGGGGGAGGGGAGGAGGAGGGGGAGGGGGAGAGGAAATGGGATAAAGGAGATCAAACAGTGCAAACTTTCAGAAAAAAAAAAAAGGAACATCAATATACAATCACCCACTTTTAGATAAGGAAGACTTTGTGTGCTCCTCTCCAGGAAATCATATTTTAAAATTTAGCATTTTACTGCTTTTTAATTGCATGAAGATAACTGTATCACTAAACAGTATAGCATTTAGTCTTGAATGATGTTATATAAGTATGTCATTCTACAATACTTGAGTTTTTGATTCAACATTATGTTCCTGACAGTCATTTTATTTTGACATAAACTGTAGTAGATCGACTTTCATTGCCATATAATGATCCGGTTTTCTTTCAATGGGCTTTGTGTTATTCCAAGCCTTTAGTTAATATTAACAATACAATCATACTTGTGTTGCCTCTTAACATGCAACACCTCTAGGACACATACCTCAGAGGAAAGTTGCAGGGTTGGGGAGAATTCACATGTTAACATTGTTAGACAAATATTCTCTAGGTTGGTTATTCAGATTTCTACCCCTCTAAGAACTACATTGGGATCATCAGGGGAGAAAAAGCTTCAGGACACTCAGGTGAGGACAGAAAGATAGACATACATTAGCAAGCTTTGAAAAGACCCGCTGAAAGGTGTGCTGATAACATATATTTAAAGACATCATTCCACTGTTCAAGAAAATACTCAGCATCTGCAAGAGAGATTACATTGGAGATCCATAAAGTGGGACCTATATTTTTCCAGGGTAGAAAAACATTCACAATCTCTTTGTAAGTCAGATATTCAACTTTTAGGATGTGTGACATGAATCGCTGTGGTTTTATGGAGTGGTAGCTTTCATCACACATATATATATGTGTGTGTGTGTGTGTGTGTGTGTGTGTGTGTGTGTATGTTTATATTTACACTATGTGTGCTCAGTTGCTTCAGTCTTGTCAGACTCTTTGCAACTCTGTAAACTGCAGCCCACCAGGATCCTCCGTCCATGGGGATTCTAGAGGCAAGAACACTGGAGTGAGTCACCCTGCCCTCTTCTCCAGGGGACCTTCCCGACCAAGGGATCGAACTCGCATCTCTTATATCTCCTGCATTGGCAGGTGGGTTCTTTACCACTCTTGCCTGCTGGGAAGCCTAATATTTACACAATAGACACACCTTACCAGTGATGAAAAGGGATCTTGACAGAGACAGGAAAGGGGGGTGTTCCTGGTGAGCATAGGTTAATGCTACAGCATTTTTTTAGATGGGGTATGAAGTATACGGCTGAAGTTGTTTAACACTTCACAAATATATTATAAAATGTATATCTCAAAAGAAATGTTGGAATGGCATTTTCTACCCTGCAGGAGAAAATCTAGAGATCAGGTATATTCTATTAACATATTGCAGTACGAAATCAATGTAGAATGTCATTTTGTAGGAGGATGAGAGACCCTAAAGTCTTGATGTTGTTCTGATGTATGGAACTCAGATCTTTTCTGCATTATAGGCATCACAAAGCAAACAGCGCCCACAGTGAGAACCCGCCAAAGTATGAAAAGGAGTGTAACTAAGCATGCGTTCTATCATCTCCCTTTTGCCTGTGAAAGTGGGTGGTTCCTGGATTAGTCCAGGAAAATGGAATTTAGGAGATCCAAAAATCCCTTCTACAAGGGGTTGCAGAGTAAATGCAGTGGGGGAGGAGCTTGGTGATGTTGGCCTTTTGTAGATCTAGCATTTAGCGGCCAGGGAATGGAACAGAGATGCCAGCGGTGGTGGTTTAGTCGCTAAATCGTGTCCGGCTCTTATGACCCCGTGGACTGTAGCCTGCCAGGCTCCTCTGTCCATGGGATTCTCCAGACAAGAATACTGGAGTGGGCTGCCATTTCCTTCTCTAGGGGATCTTCCCAACCCAGGGATCAAACCCGGGTCTCCTGCACTGCAGGCAGATTCTTTATCAACTGAGCTACAAAGGAAGCCCGGAAACGCCAGTGTTAGTTTTTAATGGTTTGCGTATGAAATGGATTTAGCTGGATCACCTCAAATATTGCTTTTCTCAGTATTAATATTGCATGGTTTAACAGATACAACCTTCCTGATGAGAAAATAATTCCTATAAAGCTAATATACTGAACTTACACTTTGAATCTAAAGTTATCCTTGATAATTCAATATTAAGAAAAAATTTAGTAAGGTTTCACTTCAAAAATCAAAATTTAAATTGGTCATTTACATCATTGTTGGGATCTTTAGTGCTCTAACAACACCACCTTCTGAATGAATGTACTGCCATTCTTTCATGCTCTTAAGACCGTTCACTCTTAAGGATATCTACTACTTTATCAAAGTGAGTTCTCTACATTTTGCTTATTTCTGTCTGCCTCCACAAAACACATATGGGTGTGGAGAGGGAGGCTGTGTATGCATTTTAACTGTTATTTCTTATGATTTAGAAAATACCATTTAATTGAGTTCATAGTTGTAGTTTCTATTTTCTTCATTGATGCATTAAAATAGACCAGATGAATAAATGACTTTGATTTAGAATGCTCTGTGATTCACGGTTTTTAGGATTTTAATGTGTTTCAATAGACCACAGCTATTTTTCTTCTTTTGATGCTCATTTTCACAACTTTGGCCTGAGAGAATCCTATTAACATTCGCTTTTGTGACCCTTTGACATGATGTCATTAATACTTAAAAGCCTCCGTGCTTTTAAGCACAACATGATTTCCCAGCCTCATTTATACCTTCCTGCTCCTAACAACCTTATCTTCAAGGAAGCCTGGTTCACTTGAGCAGAAAAATACAATTAACAATGAGAATCTGGACACTAAGGTGAACCATTTCAGTGAACAAAGTCAGAAAGACATGTTCTTTTTCTTACAAAGACATGCATTTGTATTGATGGTTCCAATAGCAGATAGTTTCCATTAAAATTTTTAATCCTAAACTGTATTTATTTCTGCTTAAGTATAAAACTGAAAAAATTATTATGTATATTCAATTAAAGATCATTACCTATGTTTTATCTGCATATCCAAGAAAATAAATTATATGACATTATGGCAAACAGAAAATAACTGAAGCTCAAAATTTTTCTACACTGTTTTCTTTATTCTTAGAATGTAGCTAACAAATGATATTCGATCACATTTCTTTGTTGTGGAGCTGCTTTTAATCTCACATCCTATGTGGTTATGTAAGCATTATTATTATTATTATTATTTGCTTTCCATTGTTTTTATTTTTTTTAGTCTTTTCTTTTTCATCATGATTAAAACTGATCAACTTAGTCTCCAAAATGTTTTTGATGATTTTATTTCATTACCTGATCCATGCATGACAACTTCCTAGATAGTTATAGCTGTAAGATTAACATGCATGATATCTACTTGCTTTTTATTTTGCTCTTCCTTTTTTCCTAAGGTATTAATTTTATAATCAATACTATCTTACCATGGCAAATATCTTTTCATGGCAAATAGATGGGGAAACAGTGGAAACAGTGGCTAACTTTATTTTGGGGGGCTCTAAAAAAACTGCAGATGGTGATTGCAGCCATGAAATTGAAAGATGCTTACTCCTTGGAAGGAAAGTTATGGCCAACCTAGAGAGCATATTAAAAAGCAGAGACATTACTTTGCCAATAAGTCTTTTCTTTTTCATCATGATTAAAACTGATCAACTTAGTCTCCAAAATGTTTTTGATGATTTTATTTCATTACCTGGTCCATGCATGACAACTTCCTAGATAGTTATAGCTGCAAGATTAACATGCATGATATCTACTTGCTTTTTATTTTTCTCTGCCTTTTTTCCTAAGGTATTAATTTTATAATCAATACTATCTTACCATGGCAAATATCTTTTCATGGCAAATAGATGAGGAAACAGTGGAAACAGTGGCTAACTTTATTTTGGGGGGCTCTAAAATCACTGCAGATGGTGATTGCAGCCATGAAATTGAAAGATGCTTACTCCTTGGAAGGAAAGTTATGGCCAACCTAGAGAGCATATTAAAAAGCAGAGACATTACTTTGCCAACAAAGATCTGTCTGATCAAGGCTATGGTTTTTCCAGTGGTCATGTATGGATGTGAGAGTTGAACTATAAAGAAAGCTGAGCACAGAAGAATTGATGCTTTTGAGCTGTGGTGTTGGAGAAGACTCTTGAGAGGCCCTTGGACTGTGAGGAGATCCAACCAGTCCATTCTGAAGGAGATCAGCCCTGGGTGTTCATTGGAAGGACTGATGTTGAAGCTGAAACTCCAATACTCTGGCCATCTGATGCGAAGAGCTGACTCATTTGAAAAGACTCTGATGCTGGGAAAGATTGAGGGTAGGAGGAGAAGGGGAGAACAGAGGATGAGATGGTTTGATGGCATCACCGACTCGATGGACATGGGTTTTGGTAAACTCCAGGAGTTGGTGATGGACAGGGAGGCCTGGTCTGCTGCAGTTCATGGGATCACAGAGAGTCAGACACGACTGAGCGACTGAACTGAACTATCTTACTGTCCATTCTGAAGGAGATCAGCCCTGGGTGTTCATTGGAAGGACTGATGCTGAAGCTGAAACTCCAATACTCTGGCCATCTGATGTGAAGAGCTGACTCATTTGAAAAGACTCTGATGCTGGGAAAGATTGAGGGCAGGAGGAGAAGGGGACAACAGAGGATGAGATGGTTTGATGGCATCATTGACTCGATGGACATGGGTTTGAGTAAACTCCAGGAGTTGGTGATGGACAGGGAGGCCTGGCCTGCTGCAGTTCATGGGATCACAAAGAGTCAGACACAACTGAGCAACTGAACTGAATTATCTTACCAACATAATATAGCATGTTAAATAGTGCTAAATCAAAATTTATCACATATAAAGCCAAATATTCTTTCAATAATAGTTGTAGAATTAAATTTCCTGAAGAGTAATAAAAATACATGAACAGTCTTAGATTTCCATTAGATTACCAGTAAGTACAGGCATTTGATATTTGCATGAAATCTTTTGACTCGTCAACAGAATTCAGACTTTATTTCACATTACCAATGCCTCTTTTTTTCTGATCTTTTTACTGCAGTCTGGTTGAGGTAAAATATTGTGCAGGAAAGTGATTCAGGTAAACATATTTTTTTCTGGATTCATTTTCATTATAGGTTATTACAAAATAATAAATATATTTCCCTGTGCTATAGAGCAGGTCCTTGTTGTCTATGTACAATTTGACTTATGTGTCAATTCTATATCCCTAATTTATCCCCTCCCCCTTTCCTCTTTGGTACTCATAAGTTTGTTTTCTATGTCCCCTCCCTTTTTTTTGTCTAAGTTGTTTTGAGTTGGAATTTGTCACCTGCATCCAAACGAGTTCTGATTGACACAGTGGGAATGTTTCTTAATTACTAACTAACCTAGAATAAAACTTCAATTTTTAAGAGGCTTTTGGATAAGCACAGACATTTATTATCTTATTTTAT
>SJYT01001933.1:0-19784 GCA_006410635.1 Cephalophus harveyi
TTAGGCAGACCATGGCATCATCCAGCGCCTGGAGATGGAGCTGGGGATTATCACTGAAATGAAGTGAAATGTTTCTACTGAAAAAGACTGAAAGCTGGGGGAAGGAAGCTTCAACACACACAATATCAGGCCTGGTGGTGAGAATGGCTGGCAAGGGAGGGCCCAGCTCACCATCTCTTCTCAATTATCCACCAAATTAAGGCTGGGTAGACCATGGAAGGGTCAGAAGCTGGAGCATTCAAGAAAGTAAAACTGCAGCTTTTGGCCTTCAGTGGCATGGAGTGGGCAGGCAGGAGGGCAACCCCATCCTGGTATAGGGTTGGTAGGGCTCCCTACAACATCATCAGTTCATTAAACATTTACTAATGGCCAACCACATTCCTAGCTGAATGTCTGTATGAAAAGCACAGTCTTTGACCTCACAGAGCTCCAAGTCTAGAGAAGAAATAGATTTATAAACATGTCCCAAAGAGTCAGACGTGACTGAGCGACTAACACACATTGCAATTTAGTAATTAATTGCCAGAAAATTTAAAAAGAAAAAACTCATGTCCATTGAATCAGTGATAAATCACCATTAAAACTCCAGTATCATAGACTGTCTGCTCCAGAAAGAACCTCAGAGGTCATTCAGTACCGTGGGTTGTAAATGTTTAGTCACCTTTTCTCTAAAAGAAAGAAGGCTAAACAAGCAGGGCAGAGGATTCCCTCCACATCACTCATATTCCTTATTCTTCTAAAGTGAAAATGAAGTCACTCAGTCGTGTCCAACTCTTTGTAACCCCATAGATTGTAGCCTACCGGGCTTCTCCGTCCATGGGATTTTCCAGGCAAGCGTTCTGGAGTGGATTGTCATTTCCTTCTCCAGGGGACCTTCCTGACCCAGGGATTGAACCCAGGTCTCTTGCATTGTAGGCAGACGCTTTTACCGTCTGAGCCACCAGGGAAGATTCTTCTAAAGTACACTACATTTTGGCACCAAGTTTCTTCTCACCATGGTAGCCAAGGAGCCCAGTATCAATAATAATCAGGCACTGAAGCCCCCTCTCCCTCATCTCATCCCTTGGGTCCCTGGGGCCCGGGCTTTGCCCTGCATCTCCACATCTATCATTGCTCATTGAGCAGAGAAGACCACTCTCCACAACTCTCATCTAATTTCATTCATCAAGACACACTTGACCACAGAGATCCATCCATGGCTCTTCTCAAGGCTAAAGCACTGGCCTCCAAAACCACACAACAGACAACCAGCCACCAGTACCTTTACCTCGCAGGTGAGACAGTTTTCCACCCCTCACTGGCCCCTGCCAGCCACGCTCTCCCAGGAAGGACTGCCCCAAATTCAGACTGACTCTCCCCTCCTCCCACACAATTCATCTCCAAACAAAACTCAGATTGGGGGAGAGTGATTCTCTTTGTGCATGATTTTTTGTCCTGTATCTCAAAAGCTGTTAACAAACCCCTAGGGCCAGGAGGCCAGAATCTCGGGTAATAGGGGGGGGGAAAAACCTCATTCTTTGGAATCTTTCATGAGAGACAGAACAAAGATAGAGTAGTTAATACATCAATGGATTACCCCAACACAAATGAAATAAATAAAAGCAGGGCTTTTCTGGCAAAGAGAGTCAGCGTCGTATGCCTCCACTGCTCATCTCTGTGATCCCTGAGGGTTGGTGGTTTGAAAACTACTAAATTCTACATCGCCCCACCCCCACTCACACACTTTACCTCACACGGGAGGAAACGGGAGTGGTTTGCCCAAGGTCAGCCAGTTAGTCAGAGCCTGAGGAAAGTAAAAGGCCCCTTCACCCCTAATAGGATCTGTCGTTTGACAGCAGCAGCCCCCATACCTCAGCTGAAGCCTCTTTCACCTCAGCAGCTACCACAGAGAAGAGCCTCCCCTGTGAATGACTGTTCAGAGTATTTTTATTTTGTTTGCTTATGGTCTGAGCCTTCTGAATAACTGGAGGTGATCGGGAGCTGAGTGGGACATGCTTTCTGCCCCAGCTCACCTGGAAGAGGTCAATTTGAAGGGTGTGCAAGACAGTCCAGGAATCTGCCAGGCAGAACCTCTCTCCCATAAGCTGTCAGAAATGCCACCAAGGGCTGGAAGACGTTTGCTTAATATGAAACCTTGTTCCCGCAGGAAGGGAAAGAACCTGTATCAGGAGACCAAAATGACCAAGTGCTGACAGGATCTGTGGTATCTGAAAATCACCGGTGGATGCCCAGAATTCTTAATACAAATTCCAGAAAGTCTGAAGGCAACTGGCTCGTAGGTATGAATTTGAAAGGAAAAAAGTGTTTTGCTTTTGAGAAAACATAATCACAAGAGTGGGACGACAAAGGATGAGATGGTTGGATGGCATCACTGACCTGATGGGCATGAGTTTGAGCAAGCTCCAGGAGTTGGTGATGGACAGGGAAGCCTGACATTCTGCAGTCCATGGGGTCGCAAAGAGTTGGACATGACTCAGCAATTGAACTGACTGAATCATGAGAAAGATTTAATATGATAAAAGGATATTAGGATAGTCTGTGCTATGCTGCAGTAACAAATAAATCCTGAAATCTTAGTAAGACTAATCTCAATCCTAAAGGTTTGCTGTAACAAAAATTTATTTCTCTTTCACAAAAAGTTGGTTGCATGTTAGGAAGCCCTTCTCCATCTTGCAACTATGTCCTATGGAAACAGTTTCTTCAGCAGAAGAGAAGAAAGAGATGAAAAAGTCACATGCATCTTAATTGCCTCCCCATGAAAACGCTTCCCATCACTTCCATGCGGTGCATTAGAAAGAAGCAGGCACACGGTCTCAAGGGAAGCCGTGTAGGAACACGTGGATATTTGATGAGCACTAACTATCTCAGCCACGTCAAACTCCCAGCTTCTGCCCAAACATCTGATCTTTTGCCCAGGGCCTTGAGTCCTTTATCCCTAAATATCCCATTCATTGCCCTTTTGGCCAGGGAAATGTCCTGAGACATTTCCTGACAAGCTTGTCTCAGCCCAGGTTTCACAAAAGCACAAGCCAGAAAGTCATCAAAGGAGAGTGTGACTTCTGGTGTCTTGAGGTGCCTGGTGGTAACAGCGTGTCCAAGAAGACTGGGAAACTGCGACGCAGGATAGTTTGCTCATCTGACAAATGTTTTCAGAGCACTCACTAGGCACCAGGTGTGGCGCTCGTCCTGTAGTTAAAACAGTGACTCGACAGACACAGTTCCTGCTCTGGGAGAACTTGGAATCTATCGGGGGGCCAGTGAAACCACCTCACCAATGTGACAATAAGCTGAAGTGTGTACTACGGAGGACAAGAACAGAGGGCTATGGTAGTAAATAATCTCAACCGGGAGGGTCAAGGAAGATTTCTCTGAAGAAGTGAGGATTAAACTGAGCTAAGAAGGATGAGGAAGGGGAACTGAGGCAAAGGGGTATAAAGTGAAGGAAAAGTTCTCCAAGGGGAAGACCCAGAGCATGCAAAGACCCCAAGGGAGGGAGGGAACATGGAGTGTCTGAGGGGCTTCAAGGTGACCAGGGTGGCCGAAGCTTACAAGGCACAAATGTCACTCACTGGGTGTCACAACCCCAGGGGAAATAATTCATGTGGAAAAGCACGTGTTTTATTTTTAAATGAGATTTTTGTTTTGAGATCGCCTCAGTGCAGAGGGGCTAGAGTTTGGTGTAGGTTTTTAGGTCTGTGGGTCCTTCTCAGCATTGGCTCTACATGGCTCATGATCAGTGCGCCCAGCTCCCACACGACCTTCTCACGGAAGTTCAGGGCCCAGCCAAACCCTCAGCATGGCTTCCAAAGAGAGCATGCAGGGCGAGACACAAGCTCACTGGGAAAAGAAACTGCACAGTTAGATAAGGGCCCCTTCCTACCATCAAATGCCTTGGATGCCTCAAATCTCATAAACATCTCTTCAGGAAAATAAATGGTTAAAAGAAAGAAATTAGGGGTGAGCAGTTTCTCTGTAGAGGCCAAAAAGAAAGGGTGTTCTAACAGTCCAGAAGGCAAGAGGGCCTGAGTGAAAATCAAAGGGGAACTGGGCTACCTGAAGAAGACCCTGAACTTGGGAGTGCCACCCCAGGTTAGGGTCTGGCCCTGGGGGCACCTCACTCTCTAAGGGGTCCCAGAGGCCCTGGGTCTCCCTGTCACCCTCCAGACGTTGAGACCGATGGCTCTGGAGAACTGTCCCCTGCCTAGATCTCTGCTTCTCCCCTCTCTTCCACCCAGCTCCTCTGTTTCCCAGCTCCAGCCACTTTAGACCTTTCCCAGTTCCTCACAGCTTCTCCGAGGCTCTTCCCTCCCTCCATCCCCTCCTCCTCCTCTTTCCCCTCAACCCAGCCTTCTCCTCTCAGGAGACGTTCCCTGACGCTCAGACAGAGGCAGGTCCACACACTCTGCCTCCCAGCATCCTAGCATCCTGCTCTTCACCCCATCCCAATGTAGTCAGGACCCTTTGTTACGATCCCTTCTTCTCTCTTGGACTGCAAGCTCCCCCAAAGCAGCACCCACTTCCACATGGGTCACCACTGTCTCCATAGTGCCCAGATGCTGCCCAGTGCAGAGTAGAGGCTCAACCACTATTTCCTGAATGAATGAACAATCCAACTACAGAATGAGGATGTAAGTTTCTTGAAACCAGGAGTTTGACTGATTTAAGGCTACATCCCCAGCACCTAGAATAGATTCTGGTGGAATGAGTGAATGAATGACCTTCTGAGCTGGAAAGCATGACTTAAATGCCTTCATTTTATAAGTGAAGATGCGGAGGCCCAGAGAAACCAAAGACCTGCCCACGGTTCCCCAGCTCAAACAGCCGGGCTGGACTCCCAGTGCCAAGAACTGAAATCATTTGTAACATTCTGACCACCACCCCCACTTTTTTTTGAGGAAAATGCACAGAGGTATTGATCTTTTCCAGAAGCACCTGCCCAAGAGTATGTGTGTTTGTATGAATGCATTTACTTGTGTATTCCCTGCCCTTCTCCAAGAACTGGAGGCTGTTTGCCCACTGTAGCTCATGGCAAGGCTATACTTTCCAAACTCAAGAACAAAACATGAATAAAAACAACCTGTTTGAGAAGGAGGGGCTGTAACACCTTTAGCAGAACCAGCTTCCTTGGCCAGAGCAGGAAAGCTCCAACAGAGAGGGTTTTCTCTGTAATCAAATTACCAAAATTGGTGATGAAGAGGAACAGAGCAGACATGGAAGATTTCAATTCTGCTGAAGGATTTGGCACAATGTCTCAAGGAACTGAATTTGCAAAATTCTTGCATAAGGACAGCGTCTCGTGGAGGAAAACTCTAATTGCGGGACCACAGACGGGGGTGGGCGATGCTGACAACCAAACCCTCCAAGTGATGTCTCGGTCATTGACACAAATCTTATCTGCCTCCTAGTCTGTGAGGGGCAGGAGACAGTGCCTTGAGGAAGCTGCAGACACAGTAACAATTAAGCACCATCTATCTCTATATAGCAGTTAACTTTCTAAAGCCCTTTCACCCACACCATCTTATCTGATCCTCACCATACAAAGTAGAGGCTCCAAAGAGTCACATGATCTCCCAAGGTCACAGAGCAAATGAGTGGCCGAAGCCCAGCTCTGTGGTCCACTGCTGCCCGCCTGCTCATGGTTGTCATGAGGATCAAGAGAGTGGCTCATTGTGGGAAGGATATTTAATTCTTTCAGGACAAAAGGGCATCATATTTTTTAATGCCCACGTGGCACTAACTGCTAACCTGGCAGATCAATTAGTCCCCCTAATGAGCATGTTTTCAGTGATCATTTCTTACAAGGGTTCAAGTGGACAAAAGGTAAGGAGGAAAGAGCACAGTGGCACATCTCTGCTTCTAAGCAGGGAAGAGTGGGGTGGGATGAATTGGGAGACTGGGATTGACATGTGTGCACTGCTATGTATAAAATAGATAACTAGTGAGAACTGGCTGCACAGCACAGGGAAGTCTACTTAATGCTCTGTGGTGACTTAAATGAGAAGGAAATCCGAAACAGAGGGGTTATACGTATACAAACCGCTGATTCACTTTGCTGTACGGCAGAAATGAAAACAGGATTGTAAAGCAACGCTACTGCAATTAAAAAAAAAAAAAGGCCCGAGGTTTCTTCTGAGCAATGTCCTTCCCACTAGTTCCAGGAAATAGGTGCAGTCATATACCGAACTGAACTCTTGATGTTCTCCCTACAAAACTGGCTCCCATCCATTGTTCTTCACCATAACAGATGCCACCAACTAATTTTATAAACCAGAAACCTCAAGTCATCCTTGACACCTCCCTTTTACTCACCCACCAAACCCCCACTGCCAAGTCCATCTGACCTCCCAGCAACTTCCCATATCTGCCATCTTTGTGCCATTTCACTCCCTCCCCCTCAGTCCAAGTGATCACCAAGTTTCACTTGAGATGATTCCAGTAGTTTCCCCCTGCTCTCATTTTCTCTCTCGGTTCCTCCAATCTATCCTCCACACTGCAGCCAGAATGAGCATTTGAAAAGGCACATTTGGACACGCCACTCCCCTGCTTAACATGCTTCCATAACACCTATTGCACCAATGTGGGCCATGAGGCCTGATGTGGCCCCACCTGCCTTTCTGGCCTCTCCATTGCTGCCTCCTCAGCCACTTTCTGACCTCCAGATACACAGACCTCCTCCCTACCCCTCCTTGAGGCTGTCCTCTCTCCCACCACAGGCTCTCCGTGTGTCCCATTAGGCAGACCATGGCATCATCCAGCGCCTGGAGATGGAGCTGGGGATTATCACTGAAATGAAGTGAAATGTTTCTACTAAACAAGACTGAAAGCTGGGGAAAGGAAGCTTCAACACACACAATATCAGGCCTGGTGGTGAGAATGGCTGGCAAGGGAGGGCCCAGCTCACCATTTCTTCTCAATTATCCACCAAATTAAGGCTGGATAGACCATGGAAGGGTCAGAAGCTGGAGCATTCAAGAAAGTAAAACTGCAGCTTTGGGCCTTCAGTGGCATGGAGTGGGCAGGCAGGAGGGCAACCCCATCCTGGTATAGAGTTGGTAGGGCTCCCTACAACATCATCAGTTCATTAAACATTTACTAATGGCCAACCACGTTCCTAGCTGAATGTCTGTATGAAAAGCACAGTCTTTGACCTCACAGAGCTCCAAGTCTAGAAAAGAAACAGATTTATAAACATGTCCCAAAGAGTCAGACGTGACTGAGCGACTAACACACATTGCAATTTAGTAATTAATTGCCAGAACTGTTACCTGGTCCAAGCTCATACTGTTCATCACACCAATAGGCCAATAAATTGAGAGAAGAGTTGATGGGGAAAGAAATGGCAACTTTATCCAGAAAGCCATCAAAGAAGATGGTGGACTAGGGTCCCAAAGAACCATCCTGCCTGGGTTTGGATGTTTGTTTTCTTATAGAACAAAGAGGGAGAGGTGAGAGGGCAAAGCAAAAATAAAAAAGGCAGTAAGTTTTTGCGAACATTTCCTAGTTCTGGCCAGCCACTGAAGTGTGTTAGTTGCTCAGTCATGTCTGACTCTTTGTGACCCCATGGACTAGGGCCTGCCAGGCTCCTCTATCCTTGGAATTCTCCAGATATTCCCTTCTTCAGGGAATATTCCCAACCCAGGAATCAAATCCTGGTCTCCGGCACTGCAGGCAGGTTCTTTACCATCTGAGTCACCAGGGAAGCTTTAGCCACTGGGGGCGATGTGTTAATTTCTTCTTTCCTGCAACCATTCACAGGTAGTCCTGGTTAGGATGTTTCCTGAGAGCTAAACAAAGGTATTTCAGCTTAACACTCAGGCTTGAGAAGCAGGGTGCCCAGAGATGGCCCGTTATGTATACTTAAAGCAGTAGGCAACATCCTTTTAGTGATTAACTTGTAGCAAAAGCAATAGAATGCAAAGGTCAAAGTAACAGATTAAAGATGGAGTCAGATATGTTGTAGAGTAAAGGTTTGTCTCAGGTGCTGTGGGCACCAAGAAGAAGGACCGTTGCCCTCTGGGGTAAATCAGAGACGGGGCTGCTCAGGGGCAATGCGACTGAGAGCTGCGATGAACCCACAAGCAAAAGTGCACCCCACACTCAGCACGTGCCCACCACAGCCCAGGCAGCATCTGCTGTCCTGCAGTGACACCTGGAAACCAAAAACCCAGAGGGACAATGACTAGCCCTGAGGTGGCCTTTCAAGTGGTCAAACCAAGACCAGAAAACAGGTGCCACCTCTTCACATTGAGAGAGCTGAAGGAGGAGTGAAATACCACTGAGAGGGAGAAAGCTGGGGGCGAAGGTCAGGAGAGTGGCAAGTCAGAGGACACAAAGCCACTGGTCCAGGGTTGCCCATCCACATGCTGCACCGAGCTGGGTAGGGTCCCCCACTCCCAATTCATGTCCACCAGCAACCTCAGCATGTGACCTTATTTGGTAATAGGGTCCTGGCAGATGTGATCGAGTTAAGCTATCACCATGCTGGATGAGGGTGGGCCCGAATCCAGTGACTAGAGCACTTAGAAAGAAACACATGGATGCACAGGTGAACATAGAGACAGAGGCTGAGAAAGGTAGCTACAAGTCAAGAAGTAGCCAGGGTTGCTGGCATCCACCAGGAGCTAGTCAGAGGCAAACAAAGATTCTCGCCTAGAGCCTACAGAGAGACCATGGTCCTGCCAACACCTTGACTTCAGACTTCGGCACTCAGAGAGTAACTTTCTGTTGTTTAAAACCACTCAATTTATGGTAATGTGTAATGTTAGCTCTAGGAAATTAAACATGTAAAGAGACCAAACATGTAAAGCTCTGAAGTGAGCCGGCCTGGCATCAGACATGGGCCCCAAAGTGGACCCCACTGCCGAGCACGTACAGCAAGGGGCAGCAGTTACTCAGGTCTAGACAACTGCTGGAGAAGGCAGTGGCATCCCCCTCCAGTACTCTTGCCTGGAAAATCCCATGGACGGAGGAGCCTGGTGGGCTGCAGTCCATGGGGTCGCTAAGAGTCGGGCACAACTGAGCAACTTCATTTTCACTTTTCACTTTCATGCATTGGAGAAGGAAATGACAACCCACTCCAATATTCTTGCCTGGAGAATCCCAGGGACAGAGGAGCCTGGTAGGCTGCAGTCCATGGGGTCGCAGAGTCGGACACGACTGAGCGACTTTACTTTCACTTTTCATTTTCATGCATTGGAGAAGGAAATGGCAACCCACTCCAGTGTTCTTGCCTGGAGAATCCCAGGGACAGAGGAGCCTAGTGGGCTGCTGTCTATGNGGACAGAGGAGCCTGGTAGGCTGCAGTCCATGGGGTCGCAGAGTCGGACACGACTGAGCGACTTTACTTTCACTTTTCATTTTCATGCATTGGAGAAGGAAATGGCAACCCACTCCAGTGTTCTTGCCTGGAGAATCCCAGGGACAGAGGAGCCTAGTGGGCTGCTGTCTATGGGGTCGCACAGAGTCGGACACGACTGAAGCAATTTAGCAGCAACAGCAGCAGACAACTGCTGCCAGGAGGTAGTGGTGGTGTCAAATATGTCCAGTTTTTTGGGGAAGGGGGGAAAATCATACTTTTATATGAAAAAATCTAAGTTTTATCTATTTGTTTCTTTTCTGCAGTGGAAGCTCAGAGTCTTAATCCCTTGACCACCAGGGAAGGCCTGATAATGGCTCTTTTATCAGTCTTCTAATTCGGATTCCCCTTTTTTGTTAGAGTCCTTGAGCAATCCTTAGAGCTAGTTTCAGTGAAAACTCTTAAGTTTTAAATATGAGCTCAAACAGTTTGATTGTTTCATTCTTAGCCTTTTTTTTTTTGAATTAGTGCAGGCCAGAGAAGTTCAAACCAACCTTCCCCATTTTGCAGGTAAAGAAACTGACCCATGAGACAAGGTGATTTATGCCTTAAGTGAGATTCAGGAGTGAAACCCAACCTTCCATCTACTGTGCTACAACCCCGCCATCTGTCCCACCACTTCCTTTTCTCCCATGGAGAAGCAGGCAGCAGCTTAAGATACACAGCTCTCATGAAAGGGGCCGACTCTGGGCTGAAGGGAATTGGGACCAAAAAAAAAAAAAAAATGCCCTCATTTTCCCAGCTGCCATGGTATCCAGCAGTTCCTCCCGGGATGAGTTGCCTGAAAAAAAGTTACATGTGTTCATGGCCAAGTCCTCAGCCACAGAGACAGAAGGAAGGAAATGGATGGGGCCTGGAGGGCATGAGATGGCGAGGGCAACAGGACGGGCGTTTTACAAGGGTGACATCTGTGAGGAGCGATTCAAACAGCCTCACTTGGCAGCATCTGTGATGCTCCAGCAGTAGGAGTTTCCCACCAGGCTCTGGGGCAGGCCAAATAGACAGGGGGAGCTGTTCTCAGCAGTGAGCACGAAGACATCCAGGCAGCTACAGCCAGTTACCGTGGGAGGAGGATGGTGGCAGCCAAACAGTGCTAATGAGATGCCAAGGCAGACGAGCCTGGGAGCATATCACATGTGTGTCTCTGACTCTCAAGAATGCCGTACCTGTTTGGACTGATTATTGCTCTCCTATCCATGTCCTAAAAGCTGGGAAATGAGGCGAGAGGCCTGAAAAATTGTTTGGATAGTGCCTGGAATGGCACTGAATGCCACCAGCCACAGCAAGGTGCTCCGCTGTGCCAGTGAAGAGGACATGGCAACACCAGCACCGCGCACACAGCAACCTCACACCCTCACGGTCCAAGCAGCATCTTCCCTTGTGCGATGGAGCAGCTTCCTGGGAGAATGGCAGAGAAACAAAGACCCAGCTTTTGTGTTTTGTTGTCCTTTGACAAGATGCAAAGGAACTTCGGTGAAATTTTCTCAGGAAGACCAGAAATGAAGTTCACAGCACCTCTTGGCTCTAGCAAGGCCATTATACCATGGAGTTCAACAGCCCTAGCCTCCCACCCTGGCTGGTCTTCACAGAGTTCCATGAGGTCGGGCCTGAAGCAGACACAGGCAAGGAGAGGTCTGTGACCACAAACCCCAGGATCTCTGTCTGGTGTAGATCCCTTCATGCCAGGGTGGCTTGGTGAGACCGCCAAACTCACAGACACGTCCACACGCACAAACACACTGGCCACACAGCGACTATTAAAGACAGAAACAGGGCTGGGTCCAAAAGGATAGCAGTTGCTGTGCTAAACCTGAGTGGTATGCAGAGGCACGCCTCTCTGCTAAGCCCTAATCCCCCTGGCATCTGGGGCCTGCGATTTGCATAAGTAAATGGCAGCTCATTAAGAACACATTACTTGCTCTGTAACCATGTAAGGAAACCAACCCACTGACCCCTAAGTCACTGGAGATTTCTCTAATTCAGCCTTGGAGGCATGAGGCGGAGTCTGTCATCTGCCGTCTGTCTGTCCAGCCAGAAGAGGAAGAATAGACCCTTATGGAAACACAGAGGAGACTTCATAAATATTTGTTGAAGAATGAAAGATGGTAGGCCAGCTTTGCAAAGGGCAGATCTTACTAAAAATAGAGTAATGTTGGAACCACACTGGTTTGGGGAAGCATTTCGCCCCGTGTCTAGCCACCCCCTGAAGGCTGGAGGACGGTGACTGCAAATCACCCGTTAGCTTTTCTGACATTTGTCCCTGTGATGACTCTGATTCAGGGGGTCCCTGGCGAAGTGGAGGAATCTGGAGTTTTAAAATGCCTCCCCAGCATTCTTAGTTACTCCACTGTTTGAGAACCATCGCCTTTGAGACTTCTGGGAGCTTGTCAGAAACGCAGGTCCCATGAAGCCCTGCTGAGTCAGAACCTGCATTTAACAAGTATGGCTTCCCGTAGCTCAGTGGTAAGAATTCGCCTGCAATACAGGGGCTGCAGGAAATGTGGGTTCAAACCCTGGGTTGGGAAGATCCCTGGAGGAGGACATGGCAACCCACTCCACTATTCTTGCCAGGAGAATCCCATGGACTGAGGAGCCTGATGGGCTACATTTTGTAAGGTCAGAAAGAGTCAGGGCATGACTGAAGTGACTTAGCATGCAACTAGGTGTTCTTTGGCCTAGTGTTGAGAGGTTTGAGGAGCAGCAATCCAGAGGCTGAACAGTGGCCTCTCAGTGAGTTGTGGGGGCTCAGACAGCCAAGCAGACCCCTGTCTGAGCGCTACCCAAGGCAGCCCATTACCAGTGTGTGGCCTGTTGGTCACAGCCTCAAGCCTCCACAGGCCTCTCTTGCAGGGCACAGAGGCTGTATCGGTGGCCCACCTCAGAGGCTCTTGTTCACAGCGCAGACCTAAGTAATCCTCCTCTCTCACCACATGAAGACCCAGAAGCAGGGCTTCCCTCAGAAGCACAGGCTGGAAGCCCAGCAATTGCAGGGCCTTGAGCTCATGTCTCTGCTTTGGTGTGTGTCCCTGCCCTGTGGAACAAAGAGCAGCAAGCCCCACAGCCAGCAAATTCCGGGCTGGCCTGATCCCAGGCCCAGCAGTGACCTGGGAGGGCCGCTTGCGCCCTCGGCAGCCACTCAGGGAGGGAGGGCAGGCAGGCTCAGAGCACTTGGGCCTATCTCCAGTGCCCTCCGGAGTCACCGATGGTTTGATGATTGCCAGTCGGCTGCCCAAGAGTGTCCAAGCCAATGACTTCCTTGCAGTCAAAGAAGGCAGGCCCTGTGTCCGCCAGGACCACAGCAGCCCCCTGCGTCACACCAGCCCTAACTCACACCTGCCTGCACACCAGAGCCGTCAGGGTCATCATGGGTTTTCTCAAATGCCTGTCTTTCTCATCCCAGACAGGGCCGCCCCCCCCACCTGGCGGATCAGAACACAGTAGGGGAGCAAGACACACAAGGCAGAAACTCCCGAAACCATGCAAGTGCCAATTGTGGGGGTATTTTTAGTCCTGATCCCTCTGGAAAAGCAGCTCATGAAACCCTCCTCTGTCAGCGCTCCCTCCCTCCCCTGGCTCTGGAGATGTGGGTGTTGCCTTAGTAACCACGGTGTGGCTCTGCTGCCTTGGGGACACCTGTAACAGCCCACAGGTAACCGGCAGAGGGACCTCGGGCGGTCTCCACTTCAGGCTCTGGCCTTCTTGCCCTGTGCAGCATCCCCAGGGAATGGAGGGAATGGGGCCCCAATGACTCCGGGGCCCAGGAAGCCCCATGCAGACATCACAGGGGCCTCCGTGGGAGACCCTGAGACTTTAGGCTTTCAAAGATGTCCAAGCCACCATGAAGACAACACACAGTGCCCGCCTCAGCTCCGGTCTTTAAATTTTCATGAAATCTCAGCTCACTGGGAGGTTAATTATCCCTGGGAGGGGATGGTGCAGGGAGCAGGGGGCAGACAGGAGTAGGCCTTGCTGTTTCTTCTACTCCTCACTCTGCTCTTTGAAGACCTTCATACTGTTTCCTTGAAAGGGGCCAGGGATGAGGGGCCAAGTGCTGCTCTGAGGCCTAGAATTTTTGCTTTCCAGCAGACGCCTAGGAAAATCTGGCCCCAAATCTCCAGCCTATTCCCCTTAGGTACTGTCCCACCCTTCCACAGTAATGAACTTGGGATAATCAGATGAGCTGTTAGTTAACTTGTAGCACAGGGAGGCAATGCCTAAACCTGGAACACGGGCAGGGATGCCACTGGGGCCAAGCAAGCAGGGGTTACAATGTGGGAACAGGGGTTCCGCCGTGTGACCAGTGGAAGAAGAAATCGTCACCATTCCCATTCAGTTAGTTATAGCATGTTTTTGAGAGCCTGAGTCATAAAATGTACTAACAGAACAAACCACAGAATCTCCAGTAATCGTGTTCTTTTTTTTTTTTCCATGATGAAAATAGCTCTACTGGATTTTTTTTTTTCATGGTTATATAAACAATACCTGCTTTATTGCAACAACAACAAAAAAAAGTTAAACAATACAGAAGTGTGTTGGGGAAAAAAGGAAAAATGTTAGGATGACTTGCCACCCAGACATTACCACTGTCTGCTTTTTTCCTGGTTCTTTTTTTCTTTGTCATTGCTGGTTGTTTTGTGTTTGGTTTTTTTTTTTTGGGGGGGGGGGGGCCGTCACGGCATCAGTGACCAGGGATCAAACCCAGGTCCCCTGCAGTGGAAGTCCTAACCAGAGTCCTAAGCCCTGGACCCCAGGGATATCTCATCACTGTTTGCTTTTCATGAGCAGTTTTCACACTTCTTGCATACATACGTGTGTAATTTTCCATAGATGGAATTGTGTCATGCACGCTGCAATTTTCTTTCTCTTTGCCATAGAGTTTTTGTGAGTTTATCTCACCATCTCCTCATCCAATCTTCCTTCTTGGGTACCTGCTGCTAGTAGCCTATCTTATCAGCCAGGATCATATGTAAGCAAATCTCCATGTCTGACTCAAAGGCACCCTCTCCTACACCCAGGAGAAATCTTGCCACACTCTCTGGGCCAAACACTATTTCAGTCCTTCTTCAACATCTCAGGGCTTCCCTGGTGGCTCAGATGGTAAAGAACCCGCCTTCAATTCAGGAGACCCAGGGCTCCTGGGCTGGGAAGATTCCCTGGAGAAAGGAATGGCACACTCCAGTATTCTTCCCCATAGAAGCCCACAGACAGAAGAGCCTGGCGGGCTACAAACCCATGGGGTCACAAAGAGTTGGACAGCCCTGAGCGACTAACGCTTTCACTCTTCAACATCTCAGGGAAAGCAATCTTGTAAAACCCTAGGTGACTTCTGTGCTAGAAATGGTGCACCAGCTTCCCATCTCTCATTAAGATGTAAACAAAGGCTTTGAGGTGACCAGCAAAGTCCTGCATGACCTGCCTGCTCTGAATCCTTTCCAACCAGTCTCCCTTTTGTAGCCTCTGGACTGGCCCTCCTGCCTCCCCTGCCACAGGGTCATGGCACCTGCCTTTCCCTCTGCCCGATTCACTCATTTTCTACACCATCCACAAGGCTCATTCCCTCTCCTTCTCCAATCTTCAGTTTAATGTCACCTTCTGAGTGAGGCCCTTATTGGCCACTCCATTTAAAACTGTACATTTCCCCCCAATGTTCCTTTCCTGTCCCTTGTTTTCCTCGGACACCTATCTCCAGCCAACATGCCCTGTATTTTACTTACTTATGAGCTGAGTCACCCACCAGGAGGTAGACTCAGTGAAGACAGGGTTACTGATTCTTTCTGTGCTCTGCTGTATCTCCAGCACCCAACTAGCCCTGCCACGGGTAATTGCTCAGTGAGTATCAGTCAAATGCATGAACTGTGGGATCTTCAGGAGACCGAAATAATCAGCAAGTGCTTGCTTAGTAGTTGCAAGTTCCTCCTACAGCTGTACTTTTAAGGTCAAATGGTTTCACAAGCCTTTCCACTTAGAAGACGCCTGCCTTTTGATTGCTGTAGTGTGCTCTCTGCTCCTCACACTCCAGAAACAACACGTTGCACCCCTCCAGCTGAGTTAGCAGTCCAGATGCTCCAACATGGGCTCCACCCAGAATCTGGAGAGACCGCTGCCTCTGAGTCCTTGGAAGGGTCTTGCACTTCCCCAGCAGTGTTCCTTCACTCAGCCCCTCCCTCCCTCCTCCCCTCCCATGGCTTGAAGCCACACCCACAAAAACCCGGCTTTCAGTTCATCCCTGGCTGTGAGCTGCAGGCTGATGGTCCCAAACACCGGCATCCTGGACTCTTGACCAGAGGGCAGCTTACTGATTCCCTCCTGTTCCCTGACTGCAGAGCTTGATCCAGAAATGCCAGCCTCCTTCCCAGGGCACTAGGGAGGTGACTGCAGCAGACAGCTTGAGCCTGTGGTTGGTTGGCTTGTGTTATGTTTGGGTTTGTGTCTTTGTTTTACTATTGATGATTATTATGTCCAATGGCTGTCTTTTAAAAGCTTATTACTTGGATGATAGATGCAAGACAATAAATGCATAAAAAATTCAACTTCTTTGGTATTGTAATGTGTTCCACATTTAACTTGTGGAAAGTGTCAGAAATGGGATATGGCTAAGGAGACAATTTATCAAGGACTCCCCTGTCCTTGGTTTGAGACCTTTTCACATCTGGCCAGAGAGTCTACCTATGGAACACACATACGTGCAAAGACACACACACACACACACACACAAAGCATTCACAACCCAGATGGCAGAAGCCTGAGTGCCAAGCTCTTTCTGGCAAAAGGTTGTCTACCTTCACTCTCCAGCCATCTCCAAGATCAGAATCACAGGTGACTAGAAATTTCTAAATGCTGGCCTTGCTATGGAAACCCTCTCTGGAAGATAATACATATCCCAGCTACCACTAAGGCCAGGCCACCCCAGCCTTTGGAGTGTTATTCTCCCTTGATACTCACCCCTCCATCCCCTCCCCTGAAAAGCCCTTCTACCCTATTCTTCCAGGGAGAAGCAGCCCAGACTTGCCAATAGCAAGTTCAAAAAGGAAAGGAGACTGGGCCATCTCACTGGGCTCAAATCTCTCTCTGCCAGCCAAGAGGCAGATGGCTCCCACCGTCAAAAGGAGGGAGAGAGTGGCTAAGGCAAACACTGACTTCCTCATCAGTTCAACACTGGAAGGGTTATTTTTCCCTAGGGTGCAACATGATTAGATTTTTATAAACTATCAGTGATATTAGTGAATCTTTAATTTTACCAGTTGTAGAATTTTTTTTCAGTGTAATTATGTCTCTTTCAAGCACATAGAGTAATATGAATTCTAGCCTAGACATTGGACATAAAACAGCTCATATAACACTCGTGAGCAGTCTGAAAATGTTATAATGCCATTTTATTCTGGTGAATGAATCAAAGAGGTTAAGAGCTAACAGCTGGTAAATAGTATCTCTGTAATTATTTACTTCACATTGATCTTGGATGGATTGGGATGGATGGATAAACGGATGGATGGATGGACAGATGGCTGAGTGCACAGATGAAGAGCAAAAAGGAAAAGCAACTAAACCACGTAACTTCTTAGTTAAACTAATGAAATAGTGGGACTATTTAAAGGAATGAATTAGACTGATTAGTAATGAGCATCTCAGCAGTCAAAAAAAGAAAGGAGAGACAGGAGAAGAAGGAGCTACTATTATAAGAATCTGTGCTCTCGAGCCAGACTGATGAGGTTCAAGTCTCACCCACCACATACTAGCTGGATAACCTTGGGCTAGGTATTTAACCTCTCTCTGCCTCTATTTCCTCATCTGTAAAATGGGGATATTATAACATAAAGTTGTTGTGAGAACTAAATGTATTATATAAAATAATGTGGAAAGCATTTGGAACTTTGCCCAGCACATAGCAAATGCTCAATAAATGTTGCTGTTGTTATCCTCATTTTGTAGAAGAAACAGAAGTCTAGGGAAAGAGATGGTGATTATTCTGTAATTTCTCCAATAATGTCACTTTTAATATTGATGGTCGGTGACACTTTTATTCAGGGACTGCAAGAACATTTGAACCAAGTCAAACGAAATGATCTTCAGTTGTGGTGAGAATTCAGATTTTAAGGAAGATCTAGATTTTTAAACTTTTTAGATAACTTTTATAAGGTGATGAAACAAGACAGAGACTTCACTTCTGCAGAGACGAATACACACATGCTGTCACAAGAATTTACAGAAACTCCACAGTGATTGAAAACAGATCGATGCTATCTAGTCTCTCTCCTCTAGGAGAACGTACCCCTAGGGACAGCGGGCCAGCTACAAAGCAGGAAAGGAAGCAGGGATGAAAGGGAGCTTCAGGCCTGTGGGCAGCAGCAGGTGGTGCCACGCTGGGCACCGCTGGCAGCAGCGAGTATCAGGGAGCACAGGAGATTCAGGGAGGGCCCAGCTCATAGCAGCGGAAGTTCACAGGGAGGCTCTCCAGCGCAGCAGAACTACAGTGGGCAA
The DNA here is from genome assembly GCA_006410635.1 of Cephalophus harveyi. Classification (NCBI taxonomy): domain Eukaryota; kingdom Metazoa; phylum Chordata; class Mammalia; order Artiodactyla; family Bovidae; genus Cephalophus; species Cephalophus harveyi. The sequence goes on from SJYT01001933.1 coordinate 17,834, forward strand.
GACTGATGATGGATCTGATGCTTCCTGGGGAGAAGGCCAGAGTGGCTCCTTTTCCCATGTATAGACAGGATTCTGAGGTTTGGGGGAGCAATGTTTTTACCTTGGTGTTCCCTCCACCCTGTTCCATAAACATGGAGAGAGCTGGGGAGGAGCCAGGGGAGCCTCATGGAAAGAGCTCCTTACAGCTGTGATCCAGCCCCCACTAGCCTCTAAGGCTATATTCCCTGCAAGTGGCTCCGGGTAGCCCAAGAGAGACATTCAGGAGTGATCCTTCTGACAACCGTCTTTCAGACGTGGTCCACAGACCTTGGAAATCTAAAATCCGATCAAGCAATGCTGGCTCCTTCAGAAAGATCCACACAGGAGTCAGCGGGTCAGCCCTCCCCACACTTACAGAGAAAGCTCAGGCTGAGTAAGTGAGTGGCTTACCCAGAACCACAGAAAGAGCCAAAGAGCCCAGAAGTGAACCCAGGGAAGGGTGCTCTCTAGGAGTGGCTGTTATCCACAAAACATCCCCTCCATATGATCTGCTCTCTCAGGGCCATACTTTTGGGTTTTAAAGGGACACTTTTATTGAGCTTACTATGTGCTAGGCCCTATGCTGAACACTGAGGATACAAAGATGAATGTGATTACTTGGGGTCCAAAATGGTTGTATAGGAAGATTGTGAACTCACCTGCTCCTATAGACACACTGAATCTACACCAATATACAGAGCAATTCTTCCTGAAAAATGAGGACTGATGGAACAGCTTCTACACACCATGCACACACAAAGCAATAGAAGAACCTATGCTACTGCTGCTGCTAAGTCACTTCAGTCGTGTCCGACCCCATGCGACCCCATAGACGGCAGCCCACTAGGCTCCCCTATCCCTGGGATTCTCCAGGCAAGAACACTGGAGTGGGTTGCCGTTTCCTTCTCCAATGCATGAAAGTGAAAAGTGAAAGGGAAGTCGCTCAGTCATGTCCGACTCATAGCGACCCCATGGACTAGAGCCCACCAGGCTCCTCCGTCCATGGGATTTTCCAGGCAAGAGTACTGGAGTGGGTTGCCATTGCCTTCTCCGAGAAAGAACCTATAGATATGAGTAATAGAGAGAGACACAGGATTGACGGAAACCTCACCCCCCACATGGCAACATGCAATATGGAGGGATATCTCCGAGGGGCCTGTGTGCATACTTGCTGACCCTGTGGTGAAGGAAAAAAACAAAATAAACAAACAAACAAAAACAAAAAAAAACTCAGCAGTTTAAAGAACATCTAGATTATCTGAGAAAGTCTATTTGTTAATGTTAGCACTTATGCCAAATGTGTAGGGAATTGCTAGAACTCTCTCCAAGTGACAGACATTGCACACCCCATCTTTTTGCATTCCCCATCTATCTCAACAGCATAGGTGGGAATATGGCCCAGGCGCTCTAGCCGGCCGCCAGGGCTAACCACGGAGCCCAAGGCCCCTGGCTCCACCAGCTACAGCTGCCCTCTCAAGGTGGCTCTGGCAAGGTGTGCTCTGCGCCCACCTCCGCGGGTGCTCACCCCAACTCCAGACATCCCACGAAGGCAGCCCAGACACAGCCTCCCTCAGGAGCTCCCCGGCCCACACTCACTCTAGCGCCACCAGGTGCCAAAGCCAGCTGGTACAAGACCAAGAGAGGGAGCTGTTCCATCTAATCCGCAGAAACAAAGACAGAAAGTCAAACGAAATGAGGAGTCAGAGGAGACATGCACCAAGGTAAAGAAGAAGATAAAACCCCAGAAAAGCTTAATTAAATGGAGATAAATGATCTACCCAATAAAGAGTTCAAGGTTATGGCCATAAATAGGCTCACTGCACTCAGGAGAAGAATGGAGGAAGACAGTGAGAACTTTAACAAAAGGGAAATATAAGAAAGAACCAATCAGTGCTGACGAACACAGAGACTGAGACAGAAGGCCCTCTAGAAG
>SJYT01001934.1:0-23278 GCA_006410635.1 Cephalophus harveyi
TTCCTCAGTCCATGGGATTTTCCAGGCAAGAATACTAGAATGGGTTGCCATTACAATGGTTGTATAATATATAGGAAAACTGTTGAAAGAGTAAATCCTAAGTGTTCTCATCACAAGGAGAGATTTTCTTCCTTTTCTTTTGACTGCATCTATTTTGATTCATCTGATATGATGAATGCTAATTAAACTTATTCTGATACTCATTTCATTGTGTATGTAAATCAAACCATCATGCTGTACAACCTAAACTTCTGCAGTGGTATATGTCAATTATTTCTCAATAAAACCAGAAAAATATATTAATGGATTGAGGGGACTCCATCCAGACAGAAAGGTACCCGAAGAGTGGGTTAAAGGACCCAGAAAAATTGAGAACATTTTTCCAAGGCTAGGATATAAAGACTAGCCTTGAAAGAAGCTTAGACCTGTCCATTGCTCTGATTTACTGGTTCATCTGTTAACAGTATCCTCAATTGGAAGAAAAATGAAAGAGATGAGAAATTGACTTTATACTGGGTAAGGTGAAAATGAGGTCCACAAGCCAGTTCACAAACTTACAAATGTCCTTGCAATTGACTACAGATTTCCATGTTTTCAGATTACAACCTGTTTCTCCTTGTCCCTCCATATTATAACATTGACAAACAATGGGAAAGAGGTTTGGTGGAGAAAAAGGAAAATATATATATTAAAAACTATCTAGAAAACTATAACACTTTACTGAGAGAAATTCAAGAAGACATAAATTTAATAGAGAGATATGCCAAGATCATAGATTGTAAAAGTAATTATTATATAATTGACAATAAATCTACCCATTCAAAGCAATCTCAATCAAAATTCCAGCAATAATTTTTGTGTGAACTGAAAAGTGGATCACAAATTTATGTGGAAATGTATTAAGCCAAGACTGCAAAAAAAAAGTTGAAAGAGAAATAAATTGAGAAGACTTACCTTACCAGATATCAAGACTTATTAAATAGCTATGATAATTAGAGAATGTGGAACTGGTTAATAGGTACAAAAAACAGATGGCACAAAATAGAGAATCCATAAAGCAATCCATGCATATACTAACACTTAAAATAACAAAAGCATATACACTATGAAAGCAGTGTTTAAATATTTAGTAGTGCTATTGTAAACTCTGTGTTAATCCTAAAGGAGGGAAGGATCGCTTTCCTATGGAGAAGATGATAAAAATAAGACTACATACAGGGATAAGACTATATACATAATAGGGATGGACTTAAAGGTTTTTTTTTGTTTGTTTGTTTGTTTTTCTACCAAAATGAAAAAATCTGGGTCAAATGGATTTTCATGTTGAACAATGAAATTTGAGTTATATTTCTTACAGAGAAGTTAAGCTCAAGATGATTGTAGATCTTAAATGTGAAAGTTAAGATAGAAAAGCTTCTAAAAAAAATATATATATATCTGAAAATGGCAGCTGAGTTTTGCAACAGGAAAGAGGCCACTTATATTCCACATATATTTTTGATGGACCAGATTGTGCCACATAATGGCCCTTATATATCAGGGAGGCTGTAACATTTGATTTTACAACCTGGGCACATTGCCTCCTTAAGAGAAGGGAGACTGTGTTAGGCAGGAATATAAGAAAAATAGGTAGTAAGTATGCACTAACACACTCAACCACACATGTACTGAGCATAAAATTTAAAAATGAATATAGGGGTGGAAATTTGGAAATAGCCTATTTTCTCAATGCTGCCACTTTTGGAAGTCAATATTCAAGCAAATCTTTATATAAAAGGAACAGCAAGAAAGACAGTAGCTGGAAGAGCTAGTGGCCAGAAAAGTTTTGAAGGATAAAAATTTTAATTAAAACAAAAAAATGAGCCACTACAGAACCTATGATTTTAACCAAAATTCATGAAGCTGTGTGGAAAAAATATATACATAACTTTGTATTCCTGGTCTTCAACAGGCAAAAGCACTTCATGTGGTACTTCAAAAAGTTAATGCTTGGTACAAGACATGAGAGAAATATTTTAATACATCTATAATCAAAGTTATGAAATCATTACTCTAAAAACAGACCAAAAAATCAAAAAAGAATTTCAGTCAAAAGAATTTCAATCAAGTCAGTGAAAGTCACTCAGTCATGTCCGATTCTTTGCAACCCCATGGATCCATGGAATTCTCTAGGCCAGAAGACTGGAGTGGGTAGCCTTTCCCTTCTCCAGGGGATCTTCCCAATCCAGGGATCAAACCCAGGTCTCCCACATTGCAGGTAGATTCTTTACCAGCTGAGCCACAAGGGAAGCCTGAGAATACTGGAGTGGGTACCCTATCCCTTTCTCCAGTGGATCTTCCTGACCCAGAAATTGAACCAGGGTCTCCTGCATTATAGACAGATTCTTAACCAACGGAGCTATCAGGGAAGCCCCTCAATCAAGTCAAGCATGATGTAAATGAAAGGAAGAAGGGAAGGAGGGGCCATCTTTCATTGGATGCTAAGTTACCAAACTCAGCCCTAGTTCTGATTTCATGACCTCCTCCCAGAAGTACCTCAATAGCCCATATCCTCTGGAAAAGGAGTACCATTCATATAAATATAATGGTAAATATAGAAATTTATCATTCCTTTCTTCTTCCTTCTCCTCTGCACTGCAAACCTCACTTTGAAGATAAAGTTCTCTCCAGCAAAATTATAAGCCCATCTTCAATCTTCCTCACACAAAGGGGCTTAATATTAAGACATTGGGAGGACTCAGAGTACAGGAATAAAAATGGAGAAGATGGTGTGTTGCTATTCATTCAGTTCAGTTCAGTCACTCAGTCGTGTCTGACTCTGCGACCCCGTGAATCGCAGCACGCCAGGCCTCCCTGTACATCACCATCTCCTGGAGTTCACTCAAACTCACATCCATCGAGTCTGTGATGCCATCCAGCCATCTCATCCTCGGTCGTCCCCTTCTCCTCCTGCCGCAATCCCTCCCAACATCAGAGTCTTTTCCAATGAGTCAACTCTTCGCTTGAGGTGGCCAAAGTACTGGAGTTTCAGCTTTAGCATCATTCCTTCCAAAGAAATCCCAGGGTTGATCTCCTTCAGAATGGATTGGTTGGATCTCCTTGCAGTCCATGGGCCTCTCAAGAGTCTTCTCCAACACCACAGTTCAAAAGCATCAATTCTTCGAGTTGGACTGTGAAGAAGGCAGAGCGCCAAAGAATTGATATTGCTGAATAGACTACTTCATATCACTTATTTTCAAGAGGAATCCACTTGATTATGTCCCTGAATCTATCATTTCTTGATCTAACTTTTAAAAATAAATTATTGACATAATTTATAATTAAATGGGACTTCACAGAGATATTTAAAAAACACAATAATAAAGTTCTTTTCTTTAAATACATTATAAAGAAAGCAAGTTAATAGGAAAAGTCTTACTACGTCTAAACTATTGGTATTGTCAAAACTTTTGTTCACAATCTTTTCTTTGTTTCTGTTTCTATAGGTTGAACAATTTCCATATTATCAAATATCACTGTGTGAACATCATCTTAGTCAATTGTCTTAACTGGCCATTTTTTTCACATTATTATATTTACAGATTTTTTTTTTTAATGTGGAATATATTTGTTGGTCCAGTTAAAATGTCATAATAGGGGCAATTTTGATGGTGGCCAAATTGTAGCAAATAATGTGCTTATAAATGTATGAGAGGGAGGAATTAAAGCAGCTGGTGTGTTATCCATTCACTCCCTTCACCATGAGGAAATTCCTGAGTAAAGGAAAGAAGACAGGGGAACCACACTAAATTCCTTATCAACTAGACTCCAAGTAAATCAACTAAAGGTATTTTCTAGGGGAAAAAAAAAAAAACAGATTTTAATCTCTTAAATTCCCTTATCAAAATGTTACTGATAAAGGATCACCTACTATAATACGAATCCAATATCCATCTAGAGGCATGGCTCTCTAGTAAATATCATATAAGTTATACAGCTCTTAGAAATGTAAAAAGGAAATTTTCCAAGTGACCTGGACTCATCAGATTACATTTTAGCAAATAAATAATGCCACCTTGCTTATTTAATTTATATGCAGAGTGCGAACTAAGTCATCCAGTCATGTCTAACTCTTTGAGACCCTGTGGACTGTAGCACACCAGTCTCCTCTGCCCATGAGATTTCCCAGGCAGGAATATTGGAGTGGGTTGCCATTTCCTTCTCCAGGGTATCATCAGAGTATATTGTGGTAAGTGCCAGCCTGGGTGAATCACAAGCTGGACTCAAGATTGCCAGGGAAAATATCAACCTCGGATATGCAGATGATACCAGTCTAATGGCAGGAAGTCTAGAGGAACTAAAAAGCTCTTAATGAGAGTGAAAGAGGAGAGTGAAAAAGCTGGCTTGAAACTCAACATTCAAAGCCTAAGATCATGGCATCCAGTCCCATCACTTCATAGCAAATAGAAGGGGAAATGTGGAAGAAGTGATAGATTTTCTTTTCTTGGGCTCCAAAACCACTGCAGACAGTGACTGCAGCCATCAAATTAAAAGACCCTTGCTCCTTGGAAGGAGAGCTATCACAAAACTAGACAGCATATTAAAAAACAGAGACATCATTTTGCCAACAAAGGTCGAGATAGTCAAAGCTATACTTTTTCCAGTAGTCATGTATGGATGTGAGAGTTGGACCATAAAGAAGGCTGAGCACCAAAGAATTGATGCTTTTGAATTGTGGTGCTGGAGAAAACTCTCAAGAGTCTTTTGGACAGCAAAGATCAAACTAGTCAATCCTAAAGGAAATCAACCCTGAATATTCCTTGGAAGGACCGATGCTGAAGCTGAAGTTCCATACTTTGAACACCCGGTGCAAAGAGCCAACTCACTGGAAAAGACCCTGATGTAGGAGAAAGATTAGAGGCAAAAGGAACGGAGGGCAGCAGAAGATGAGAAGGTTGGATGGCATCACCTGCTCAATGGACGTGAATTTGAGCAAATTCTGGGAGATAGTGGAAGACGAGGACAGGAGACTGGCATGCTATAGTCCATGGGATCACCAAGAGTCAGACAGGACTTAGCAACTGAACAATGACAAATAAATATTACTGTGAAATGGACAATCTGCTAGTGAAACTGTACCCAGTTCCATAGGAACACAAAAGACCAAATTTACTAGTCTATCTATGTGTGGAATCTTAACAAAACAAAAAGCACAAAATTCCTAGAAAAAGGACCAGACTTGTGGTTGCCATAAATAGAGTGTTAGCAGGAGGGGGATTTGGAGGTAGGTGGTCAAAAGATACAAAGTTCCAGTTAAAGATAACTAAGTACTAGAGTGAGTCTTGATGAGGTTGAAAGAGGAGAGTGAAAAAGTTGGCTTAAAAGTCAACATGTAGCAAATGAAGATAATGGCATCTGGTTCCATCACTTCATGGCAAGTAGATGGAGAAACAATGGAAACAGTGACCGACTTTATTTTCTTGGGCTCCAAAATCACTGCAGATGGTGACTGTAGCCATGAAATCAAAAGATGCTTGCTCCTTGGAAGAAAAGCTATGACAAACCGAGACAGCACATTAAAAAACAGGGACATTACTTTGCCAACAAAGTTCTGTCTAGTCAAAGCTATGGTTTTTCCAGTAGTCATGTATGGATGTGAGAGTTGGACCATAAAGAAAGTGAAAAGTGAAAGTGAAAATGAAGTTGCTCAGTCATGTCTGACTCTTTGCGACCCCATGGACTGTAGCCTACCAGGCTCCTCTGTCTGTGGGATTTTCCAGGCAATAGTACTGGAATGGATTGCCATTTCCTTCTCCTTCTCCTTCTCCAGGGGATCTTCCCAACCCAAGGATTGAACCCAGGTCTCCCACATTGTAGACAGACGCTTTGCCATCTGAGCCACCAGGGAAGTCTTAAAGAAAAGCTGAGTATCAAAGAATTGATGCTTTTGAACTGTGGTGTTGGAGAAGACCCCTGAGAGTCCTTTGGACTGCAAGGAGATCAAACCAGTCAACGCTAAAGGAAATCAGTCCTGAATATTCATTGGAAGGACTGATGCTGAAGTTGAAACTGCAATCCTTTGGCCACCTGATTCGAAGAACTGACTCATCAGAAAAGATCCTGATGCTGGGAAAGATTGGAAACAGTGACAGACTATTTTCTTGGGCTTCAAAATCACTGCAGATAGTGACTGCAGCCATGAAATTAAAAGACATTTGCTTCTTGGAAGAAAAACTATAATAAATGTAGACAGTGTTAAAAAAACAGAGACACTGATTTACCAACAAAGGTCTGGATAGTCAAAGCTATGTTTTTTCCAGTAGTCATGTATGTATGTGACAGTTGGACCGTAAAGAAGGCTGAGCACCGAAGAATTTATGCTTTTGAATTGTAGTGTTGGAGAAAACTCTTGAGAGTCCCTTGGACTGCAAGGAGATCAAACCAGTCAATCCTAAAGGAAGTCAACCCTGAATATTCCTTGGAAGGACTGATATTGAAGCTTAAGCTCCAATACTTTGACCTCCTGATGCAAAGAGCCAATTCATTGGAAAAGACTCTGATGCTAGGAAAGACAGAAAGCAGGAGGAGAATGGGACGACAGTATGAGATGGTTGGATAGCATCACTGACTCCATGGACGTGAGTTTCAGCAAGCTCCAGGAGTTGGTGATGGACAGGGAAGCCTTGCATGCTGCAGTCCATGGAGTCACAAAGAATTGGACATGACTGAGCGACTGAACAACAACAAGTACTAGGATGTAATGTAAAACATGATGACTATAGTAAACAATAGAAAGAAAAAGAAAGTGAAGTCGCTCAGTTGTGTCCGACTCTTTGTGATCCCATGGACTGCAGCTTACCAGGTTCCTCAGTCCATGGGATTTTCCAGGCAAGAATACTAGAATGGGTTGCCATTACAATGGTTGTATAATATATAGGAAAATTGTCGAAAGAGTAAATCCTAAGTTTTCTCATCACAAGGAGAGATTTTCTTCTTTTTCTTTTGACTGCATCTATTTTGATTCATCTGATATGATGAATGCTAATTAAACTTATTGTGATACTCATTTCATTGTGTATGTAAATCAAACCGTCATGCTGTACAACCTAAACTTCTGCAGTGATATATGTCAATTATTTCTCAATAAAACCAGAAAAATATATTAATGGATTGAGGGGACTCCAACCAGACAGAAAGGTACCCTAAGAGTGGGTTAAAGGACCCAGAAAAATTGAGAACATTTTTCCAAGGCTACAATATCAAGACTAGCCTTGAAAGAAGCTTCGACCTGTCCATTGCTCTGATTTACTGGTTCATCTGTTAACAGCATCCTCAATTGGAAGAAAAGTGAAAGTGATGAGAAATTGACTTTATACTGGGTAAGGTTAAAATGAGGTCCACAAGCCAGTTCACAAACTTACAAATGTCCTTGCAATTGACTACAGATTTCCATGTTTTCACATTATAGCCTGTTTCTCCTTGTCCCTCCATATTATAACATTGACAAACAATGGGAAAGAGGCTTGGTGGAGAAAAAGGAAAATATATATATTAAAAACTATCTAGAAAACTATAACACTTTACTGAGAGAAATTCAAGAAGACATAAATTTAATAGAGAGATATGCCAAGATCATAGATTGTAAAAGTAATTATTATATAATTGGCAATAAATCTACCCATTCAAAGCAATCTCAATCAAAATTCCAGCAATAATTTTTGTGCGAATTGAAAAGTGGATCACAAATTTATGTGGAAATGTATTAAGCCAAGACTGCAAAAAAAAAAGTTGAAAGAGAAATAAATTGAGAAGACTCACCTTACCAGATATCAAGACTTATTAAATAGCTATGATAATTAGAGAATGTGGAACTGGTCAATAGGTACAAAAAACAGATGGCACAAAATAGAGAATCCATAAAGCAATCCATGCATATACTAACACTTAAAATAACAAAAACATATACACTATGAAAACAGTGTTTAAATATTTAGTAGTGCTATTGTAAACTCTGTGTTAATCCTAAAGGAGAGAAGGATCGCTTTCCTAGGGAGAAGATGATAAAAATAAGGTTACATACAGGGATAAGACTGTATACATCTTAGGTTTTTTGTTTGTTTGTTTTTCTACCAAAATGAAAAAATCTGGGTCAAATGGATTTTCATGTTGAACAATGAAATTTGAGTTCTATTTCTTACAGAGAAGTTAAGCTCAAGATGATTGTAGATCTTAAATGTGAAAGTTAAGATAGAAAAGCTTCTAAAAAATAAGAAAGCTGTGGTGCATATACACAATGGAGTATACTCAATTTATAGTTCTGCAAGAAAGAGGGTAAATTTTGTTTATAATTTGAAATTTTTAAGAATTTGTTTTTAAGGACTGAAGGCTGTATTAAATATACCATGATCCATAAATGTTATGGGTATTTGAATGGAAAAATTGGCCTGTATATTTACATTAAAATATATCTGTTAAATGCTGATTATATATTAACTAGTGTCCTAAATTTCAATAATTAATCAGGTAAGGCATAGCCCCTGCCCTTACAATTAAGGAGTTTTACACAAATGGTTAATAATAATTTAAAGCATAAATATTAGTCCTTGTGACTAAGATAACCAAAAAAAAATCATTAGGCTTTACTTTTTTTTTTCACTTTTAATGGAAGCCAAATACAGAATAACCTCCACCGTTATTCTAACCTCCACTGTTATTCCTTATGTATTGTACTGCTGTTATTTGACTCTTTCTATTCTGTCCCATATAGCTTTTCTTTAGTATTTGGGTCAAGTGAAGAGAAGAGAAGGGAGCTCGTTCAGTCGTGTCCGACTCTTTGCGATCCCATGGACTAGCCCACCAGGCTCTCCCATCCATGGGATTCTCCAGGCAAGAATACTGGAGTGGGTTGCCATTTCCTTCTGCAAGGGAACTTCCCAACCCAGGGATCCTGACCCAGGAATCGAACCCGGGTCTCCCACATTGCAGGTAGGCGCTTTACCCTCTGAGCCACCGGGGAAGCCCGTTAAGTAATAATTCAGTTGCCTCTTGACATGAGGTTAAGTGAAAGGCTTGAGGGAAACAGCAAATATTACAGAAACAGTTTTCCAAATGGAGTTAGGAGAAATATCAAGAGAAGTTTACTCAGATGCTATCTATCAGGATGGAGGTATGACTTGGCAGAATGAATTTAAGCTTCTCATTTAAAGAGTTAAACTTTTATTTAATTTATTTATTTTAATTGGAGGTTAATTACTTTACAATATTGTATTGGTTTTGCCATACATCAACATGAATTCACCACAGGTATACACGTGTTCCCCATCCTGAACCCGCCTCCCTCCTCCCTCCCTGTACCATCCCTCTGGGTTGTCTCAGTGCACCAGCCCCAAGCATCCAGTATCATGCATCGAACCTGGACTGGCTATTCGTTTCATATATGATATTATACATGTTTCAATGCCATTCTCCCAAATNTGTTCCCCATCCTGAACCCGCCTCCCTCCTCCCTCCCTGTACCATCCCTCTGGGTTGTCTCAGTGCACCAGCCCCAAGCATCCAGTATCATGCATCGAACCTGGACTGGCTATTCGTTTCATATATGATATTATACATGTTTCAATGCCATTCTCCCAAATCATCCCACCCTTGCCCTCTCCCACAGAGTCCTAAAGACTGTTCTATACATCTGTGTCTCTTTTGCTGTCTTGCATACAGGGTTATCATTACCATCTTTCTAAATTCCATATATATGCGTTAGTATACTGTATTGCTGTTTTTCTTTCTGGCTTGCTTCACTCTGTATAATAGGCTCCAGTTTCACCCACCTCATTAAAACTGATTCAAATGTATTCTTTTTAATGGCTAAGTAATACTCCATTGTGTATATGTACCACAGCTTTCTTATCCGTTCATCTGCTTGAGTTAAAGCTCAGTTAAAGGCATAGGAAAACTGATTAGATAATCCCCTCACAAAGAGGGATTATTAGTGTTTGAATTTTAGATAAATATTTCATGGTGTTCTACTGGTTGACTAATAAGTTGTTGAAATTCCATGAATTATATTTACCCTATTTCTGGACTTGGAGACAGACATAACATGTATATATAAATTGAATGCCTAGAATTTTAAACCTCTTTTATAAGGTCTATATGTTGTCAATTGAAGTGCTTCCAGTGAGATTTTAGGCATTAATATTCCTCTTGGAATGTAAGTAGTAGCTTCTGAATCTCTTCAGAGCATTTTTTATCTCTTTATTTCTCAGAGCATAAATGGCTGGATTTAGGAGAGGTGTAATAACAGAGTAAAACACAGCAAGAAATTTGTCCACCCAGGTGATGCTGAGTGGCCACACATAGATGAAGATGCAGGGCCCAAAGAAGAGCACCACCACTGTGATGTGGGCAGTGCAGGTAGAGAGTGCCCTGGATGTACCAGCTTTAGAGCTTTGGCGAACAGTAAGAAGAATATATGTGTAGGATATCAACAAAACTATAAAGCAGGTCATGGCCAGAACCCCACTGTCAGCATTCATTAATATTCCCAAGTTATAAGAGTCTATGCAGGCAAGCTTGATTACCAGTGGTATATCACAGAAAAAGCTGTCAATTTCCCTGGGGCCACAGAAAGGCAATTGCACAATCACAGCCATTTGACTCATGGCATGCACAAAGCCAATGGTCCAGGAAGTCACCACAAGCCCAATGCACTTTTGCAGGTTCATTATGGTTGAATAGAGGAGTGGCTTGCAGATGGCCACATAGCGGTCATAGGCCATTACCACCAATAGCACCATCTCACTCCCTCCAACAAAATGTACAAAGAGGATCTGGCACATGCAGCCTCCAAAGGAAATAGTCTTGTTCTCTCTGACGAAGTCTGTCATCATCTTAGGAGTAGTTACTGAAGAAAGCCACATATCAACAAAGGACAGGTTGGCCAACAAAAAGTACATGGGGGAATGCAGATGGGAGTCAGTGATGATTAAGATCATGATGACAATATTTCTAGATACAATGATCAAATATAGCATAAAAAATATCAGTAAGAGTAAGACTTGCTTATTCCATGACTGACAAAGTCCCAGAAGCATGAAATCTGACACTACAGACAGATTTCTTTTATCCATTTTACTCAGCATCTGCTCTAAAATAACCTAGAGAGAAAGATAGATTGTCAATTAGTAGGATGGGAAAGGCTACTTATTTTCTAGACTTTGGTTAAAATTTATCTCACTGAAATTTAAATTTCACTGAAATTCAGCATCTACATCTGAAAGTGAAAAGTATAATTGGGAAGATAAATTTTGGTAAAATACTCAGGGTAGTGTGCCCAAAAGAGAAGCAAAATGCCTAAAACTGGCTTTTCAAGATCGGATTCTTAAGAATGATTGAGAGGGTTCTTTCACAGTGAGGAAGTGAGAAAGGTGGACAGCAATGTGAAAGGCTGAAAAAAGATTATTGGGCCACCTAGAATCTAGCTTCCATCTGCTTCTCCAGTGAAAAGAATCTGGATGTGTGACCAACAACAACTGTTATAAGTTAATAACTAAGATTTAAGTAGCCTACCTAGGAAGATGATGGTGAACAGACACTGAAATCCAGAACAAATGACATGGCACAAAATTACAGTTTCTCTGTGTTAAGCATAATGATTTCTTCAAACCTCAGTTGAACTTAAAAATAAAATAAACTAAGTGTTTAGTTTATTACTCTAAAATATGGGTTTCCCAGGTGACTCAGTAAAGAATCTAGCTGCAATGCAGGAGACCCAGGTTCCATCCCTGAGTCTGGACAATCCTCTAGAAAAGGGAATGGAAACCCACTCCAGCATTCTTGCCTGGAGAATTCCATGGACAGAGAAGCCTAGCAGACTACAGTCCATGGGGTTGCACAGAGTGAAATGTGCCTGAACAACTAGCACTTCCACTTCAATTTTCAAGTATATGTTGGAACAAGCTTTAGGAGAGAAGCTGTACAGAAGGCCATATAAAAAATACCATGGCATGATAATTCAAATGTAAAATAAACACATAATTTACCATTACTTAGGACCACAATTAAATGCAGTTCATTTAGTAAACTGAATCTATTAGGAAAAAAATGTCAGGGGAGTGTTCTGTGAGAAAGGGATTGACCAAAGTTTCCACTCTAGTGGCAACCCAGACTCACGTTCTGATTTAATGACCTCTGCAGAGGTTTTTTATAACTCAGGTTTATCAATAGAAAATATTTACCTTCAACTATGGTTCCGAATAGGAAAAGGAGTACGTCAGGGCTGTATATTGTCACCCTGCTTATTTAACTTAAATGCAGAGTACATCATGAAAAACGCTGGACTGGAAAAAACACAAGCTGGAATCAAGATTGCTGGGAGAAATATCAATAACCTCAGATATGCAGATGACACCACCCTTATGGCAGAAAGTGAAGAGGAATGAAAAAGTCTCTTGATGAAAGTGAAAGAGGAGAGTGAAAAAGTTGGCTTAAAGCTCAACATTCAGAAAACGAAGATCATGACATCCGGTCCCATCACTTCGTGGGAAATAGATGGGGAAACAGTGGAAACAGTGGCTGACTTTATTTATGGGTACCAAAATCACTGCAGATGGTGACTGCAGCCATGAAATTAAAGACACTTACTCCTTGGAAGAAAAGTTATGACCAACTTAGATAGTATATTCAAAAGCAGAGACATTACTTTGATGACTAAGGTCCGTCTAATCAAGGCTATGGTTTTTCCAATAGTCATGTATGGATGTGAGAGTTGGACTGTGAAGAAGGCTGAGTGCCAAAGAGTTGATGCTTTTGAACTGTGGTGTTGGAGAAGACTCTTGAGAGTCCCTTGGACTGCAAGGAGATCCAACCAGTCCATTCTGAAGGAGATCAGCCCTGGGTGTTCTTTGGAAGGAACTGAAACTCCAGTACTTTGGCCACCTCATGAGAAGAGTTGACTCATTGGAAAAGACTCTGATGCTGGGAGGGATTGAGGGCAAGAGGAGAAGGGGATGACAGAGGATGAGATGGCTGAATGGCATCACTGACTCGATGGACTTGAGTCTGAGTGAACTCCGGGAGTTGGTGATGGACAGGGAGGCCTGGCATGCTGCGATTCATGGGGTCGCAAAGAGTCGGACACGACTGAGCGACTGAAATGAACTGAACTGATGCCAATGGATTCTTTGAAATATTGCCATAAAAATTTTAAATGTATCTTTTCTAAAGTGAAAATAATCTATAGACATGTGTAAACAAAGTACATCTTTGTTAGTAATGACTGATGTGAAGTTAAAACTTTAGTGATCACCTCTAAATGAAATAATGATATTGCTTATATTCATCCTGAAGTAAATTGAGAATTCCTCTCAAGCTTGACCTTATTTTACTTTTAGGCTGTTGCATCTCCTTTTCTTAATTTTATTTTTTTATTGACATATAGTTGATTTACAACATTATGTTAGTTTTAGGTGTACAACCAAGTGATTCAGTTATACATACACATGCACATACACACACACACACACACACACACACACACACACACATATTTTTCAGATTCTTTCCCTTATAAGTAATTACAAATATTGAGTATAATTCCCTGCCTATACAGTAGGTCTTTATTAGCTATCTATTTATGTATAATAGTGCATATATATTGATCCCAAACTCATAATTTATCCCATCCCACCCCTTTCCCCCTTTATAACCATAAATTTGCTTTCTATATCTGTGGGTCTATTTCTGTTTTGTATATAAGTTCATTTGTACATATGTTGCATCTTCTTTTATCCTTTGAAATCTCAAGGGTGGTACCAAGGAAAGCAGGTGAGCAAAAATGAAAACCATTACCTCATCATGAGCAGTAGTTTTCCCTTCCCTTATACTGAGAACTAAGAAGCATAGATAAAGGATGGAAAGAAAGAATTTCTTAAAGGAATTAGGTAAGTCACATATTTGCTGTGAGAATGGGAATATGTGACAATAGTATCACAACTAAAAAATAAACACAACCTCCATAATATTTATTTACTTTCTAAGAAAAAAGTATTCTGATTATATGTCCAAAGGCATTAGTTAGTTCAGCCATTCAGTTGTATCCGACTCTTTACAACCCCATGAACCGCAGCACTCCAGGCCTCCTGTCCATCAACAACTCCGGAGTTCACTCAGACCCATGTCCATCAAGTCGGTGATGCCATCGAACCATCTCATCCTCTGTCGTTCCCTTCTCCTCCTGCCCTCAATCTTTCCCAGCATCAGGGTCTTTTCCAGTGAGTCAGCTCTTCCCATCAGGTGGCCAAAGTATTGGAGTTTCAGCTTCAAAATCAGTCCTTCAAATGGACACCCAGGACTGATCTCCTTTAGGATGGACTGGTTGGATCTCCTTGCAGTCTAAGGGACTCTCAAGAGTCTTCTCCAACACCACAGTTCAAAAGCATCAATTCTTTGGCTCTCAGCTTTCTTTATAGTCCAACTCTCACATCCATACATGACCACTGGATAAACCATAGCCTTGACTAGATGGACCTTTGTTGAAAAAGTAATGTCTCTGCTTTTTAATATGCAGTCTAGGTTGGTCATAACTTTCCTTCCAAGGGGTAAGCATCTTTTAATTTAATGGCTGCAATCACCATCTGCAGTGATTTTGGAGCCCAGAAAAATAGAAGTCAGCTACTGTTTCCACTGTTTCCCCATCTATTTGCCATAAAGTGATGGGACTGGATGCCATGATCCACCATAACTTAGAGTGGATTTTCACAAAAGGAAGTAGTGAAATTGAAAGATTTGAATTTTTCAGTTGGGATTAGTGAAATTGAAAAATTAGGGAAAGGAGATAAACTGAGTTACTATTTTTGAGTATTAAAAAATACATATTGCAACATATTTTTCATCCTAGTCTGGATGCTATGTTCTTCCATTAATTTTTTCATGATAGTAATCCTAAAGCTGTTAGATTCTCAATACTTATAATATTACAAAGAGAAACTTGGACTTAGATAATTTAATAGATTGCCTGATATAAACACTGGTTGAGGTACACAGGGAGATACTCCAAGTTCCTTCTTCTACCTAAAATTGCCTTCCTTTTTTCTCAAGTTACAAATTTTAATCCTGTTAATCCCATAACAAATGAGTTTTACATCACTTCTCACTGGATACATAACTTTTTTCACTTCTATCTCTATGCTAAATTTTTTCCTAGTATGTAATACTCTCTCTGATATAAAACACTTATTTTCTTAAATGGTAAGAGCCATTTAGCCAGGAGAGCTGGAAGTTGTTCAAAATCAAGTAGCTGTCAAAGCCCTGTGATCTCCCAAAGAAGACTTGGGAGCATCTCTGAGACACAGCATCGTGATGATATGTACATTTGTTAAAGAAACCACAGAAATTCCAGTAGGAATAGAATATGAGGAGAAAACCCATGAATGATCTCTTTAAAGTTCAGAAGTTAAATGATCCATACTCAGTTCCAAGCATAACAGGCATGTGTGAGACAGAAACAGATATACTTTTTAAATTCTTTTAAAGAAGAGAGTCCCAGACAATATGAGATAACTTACCATACACAATTTTCTCTAAGACCAGATTACTTTTTACTCTTCTCTTCTAATATATGCTTGAGATAATCTCCATTGTTGGGTAGAGACAGTGTCTATGCAAGAACTTTCCCTCAGCCTGACACATATTTACCACTGGAAGGAATCCCTTGAGTGAAATTTTCCTATTCTCTGTTTTGGACAAAACAAGAATCATGAAAATAATTTGCACTGGACATCTCTTGGGAACTTCTTTGTTAAGAGCAATAAAGTTTGCATATTCTGAGAATGAAAACAGGGAGACAAGAAAATCCACATATAAAGCAGCTAAGCATTAACCATAAGCAAAGTTTTAGATTATTTTTCATTTAACATATAAGTACTAAGCAGATGTCTTCTGCGATCTTAGTCTCTAACTAAATCTAAATCATCAGATACAGTTAAGGTTATATTAATAGTTCCAGTTCCAAGAGAAATCATATCTTGACCACTATGATATATGACCACCAACAGAAAACCTTGATATGGATGGCATGCTCTAATGCACGCCTGCTGCTGCTGCTGCTGCTCAGTCGCTTCAGTCGTGTCCGACTCTGTGCGACCCCACAGATGGCAGCCCACTGGGCTCCGCCATCCCTGGGATTCTCCAGGCAAGAACACTGGAGTGGGTTGCCATTTCCTTCTCCAATGCATGAAAGTGAAAAGTCAAAGTGAAGTCGCTCAGTCATGTCTGACTCAGCGATCCCATGGACTGCAGCCTACCAGGCTCATCCGTCCATGGGATTTTCCAGGCAAGAGTACTGGAGTGGGGTGCCATTGCCTTCTCCAATGCATGCCTAATGTTTTCTAAATAGACAAGTAATGTTGGTCACCTGACTAATTTGTTTCAACATTATCTATGATTACTTCAGGTCCTGATAGTTATGCACTGGAAGTCAAATTATTAAAATATCTTCAAAAGAACACTGATATTAGCATAAAATACATTTAATTTGATCTTTTAGGTCTTTTAAATAATTTTATTGTGGTATAATTAATATATAACAAACAGCACATACTTAAAGTGTGCAATTTGATAAAATTTGACATATGTGTTCAGCAATGAACATCATCACAATCAAGATAGTGAACATATACATCAGTCTTTATGTTCCTTGTTAACCCCTCTTTAATAGAAAAGATACATGCATCCTGATGTTCATTGTACAATTATTTCAGTAGTCAAGGTACAGAAATAATTTAAGTGTGCATCAATGTTTGAATGGATGAAGAAGATATAACATAGATATAAATATATACACAATGGAATATTACTCAGTCAATGAAATAATTAAATTCTTCCATTTGCAACAACATGGATGAACTGAAATGTATTATATGCAATGAAATAAGTCATGCAGAGAAAGACAAATAGTGTGTGTTATCACTTATATGTGATCTCAAGCCATTTCCTCAATGAGTTTCCTAAGAAGTCTCTCATAATGAGTTGTAACCTACTTACATCTCTCTTTCCCTCTGAATTTCTTTCCCATCTGTGAATATAATGTAATATTGTCAGGCACCTTAGTGTTGTCTTTTTTACTTTGGTGCACCAGGTGTTGATTTTACAAATAACTGTGGTTATTGTTTAGTCACTAAGTTGTGTCCTACTGTAGCCTGCCAAGCTCCTCTGTCTATGGGATTTCCCAGACAACAATACTGGAGTGGGTTTCCTTCTCCAAGGGATCTTCCTGACCCAGGGATCAAATTCATATCACCTGCATTGGCAGGTGGATTCTTTACTACTGAGCCACCAGGGAAGCCGATACAAATAAGAAAACTCAGATAAGAAAAAATAAGAATTCCATATATTCAACAAATATTTAATGTGGATAAATAAATACAATGTATTTATATCATCTTGATTTAGTTCAAACTTGAGTAATACCTCTTGTCTACGATCTTAAAATCTGGGAGGGGAGAAAAGATATGTATACAAACAAGTAAACATAAAGCAGCTTATGAAAAGTGTGCAAATAAAGATACACAAAAGGTGAAATAAAAATTCAGAGGTGGAAAACGTTCTTCCATTAGGGGAATAAGGAGAATTATTATGGGAAAATGTCATTTGAACTAGACCCTGTAGGATAAATGGGGTTTTGCAGGTACTGCTGTTTAGTTGCTCAGTCGTATCCAACTCTTTGCGACCCCATGCTAGGCTTCCTTGTCCTTCACCATCTCCTGGAGTTTGCTCAAACTCATATCCATTGAATCAGTGATGCCATCCAACCATCTTGTCTGTTGTCCACTCCTCCTGCCCTAAATCTTTCCCAGCCAGCATCAGGGTCATTTCTAATGAGTTGATTCTTCACATCAGGTGGCCAAAGTATTGGAGTTTCAGCTTCAACATCAGTCCTTCTAATGAATATTCAGGATTGATTTCCTTTAGGATTGACTGGTTTGATCTCCTTGCAGTCCAAGGGACTCTCAAGAGTCTTCTCCAACACCACAACTCAAAAGCATCAATCTGCAGGTGTAGAGGGAGGTAATGAGAATTCCATATAGAGAAAGTGGCCTGGGGCTGGACCCCAGCAGTGGAAAGTCCCTCTCAATTGATGACGGGGACATCAGCGACCCCCTGGCGTGGCCTCAGGAAAGACCAGCCTCCATGCGAGTTGCAAGGGGCCCCTCGGGATTCCTCTCCAGTCATGTCGGCAAAGAATCAAATATTAAAAACTGAAAGCTACTCCGAGAATGAAATGCTGTCCAAAATTATTCTGAAAGGAAGAGTAGGAAAAGGTAAGAAAGAAAGTCATTTGAAGTCTATTTGTGGAGAACTGGGAAATTTTTGAATAAGGAAACCACTGGTGGATTTTAAGCAGGCAAGTGATAAAATCAAGACTGCTTTAGGGGTTTCTTAGTATCACCAAGAGGTAATAACATCTAAGTAATCTTTTTCCTCTTTAGTCTTTCAGTGTAAAGAGTTTGCTTTTCTATGTTAATTGGGAAGTCACACGTTCCTCTGAAGTATTTTAGTCAATAAGCTTAAATATTGATACTTCTCGCTCTTTTCTCTAAAATCTAAAGACTTCTACCATACTGCCCTTCTAAACTATACTTCCAAATTCTCCAAATTTTTATCATCAGTGTCCTACAGTTTCTATATCTCAACATTTGCCTCACTGGGGTCTCTGAACATCCCCTCTCTATTCTCCAAAATATGCACAATGATATTTGAAATATTCCTATCAGAACTTTGGCTGACATAGTGTGTCTTTTTTGTTCCACAAACTGTGTTTTCTGGAAACTTTTGGAATCTATATTTCAGGTGGGCAAGTTATTTGTAAATAATGGGCCCTCAGAGAAGTTGCTACTTCTCTTTACCGATCCCTCAGAGAATGTGCACTAATTTAACTTTATAGAGAAACTTTGGCTTGGAAGAGAACTTCCCTAAAGCTACAGAGGCCACGTCTCAGGAGAATCTGTGATAAAGAAAGTGAAATCTTAATTCTGTGAAGCAATAAACTCTTTATCTGGCTAGAGACAGAAGGATATGATTTATTAAACAGGTCTTAGAGATCTGGTCAACATTAAAACCACAGGTCTTTCTTTCGAGCATAGCAGAGAGTCTTGACACCATTACGCCAACTCCCTTTTATCCCCATCTCCTTATATTGATTTCTTAATGCTCTTGATTTGGAGTGATTTTAAAAGGATTTAGATTACTAAAAGATGCACACACTTCTACCAAATTATTATGAAAGACTTCTCAGAACACTGGTGTGGAAAATAAGTGGGAGAAAATTACTTTTGAAAATTTTGGGTTTGTGCTGAAAATATAAGCCTTCAGAACTTTTAGGACTCAATGCCTGCATATTGCCACACACAAAAAAAAAATTTTCAAGAAATTCAGATATCTGGCATCCCTTTCATGAGAATATAGAGTAAAAAGAAATTTGCTTACGACAAAAGAAAGCATTTGCCTTCTCTTGAATCATGGAAATGTTTTACTTTAAACTAGCTTATAAGTAAAATCAATCCAAAAAACTTGTGGAAAAAAAAAAAAAACTACAAAATATAGTCCCATATCTAGCTTCTTTTTTCTACAAAATTTTAAGTAAAAGACTAAGTGCAAACTGAAAGCCACTGATTTCTAAAGAATCACTGTAACATTACAAAAGCCAATGTCGGTGAGTAACATTATGCTCTTATATTTTTATGTTGCAGAAAAACAGAGGTATTGCTCTTAAAAATGGTTACTGCCAACTTACTGTAAAATATGTCCATTTATTTTTCACATTTTAATGATATGATAAGGAATATATTCAACTGAGATGTAAATTGTAAAATCTTCTCTGCTGAATAACCATCTTATTTCACCATAAGATGGGTTTAGTAAAAAAAAAAAAAAAACTAATACATTTATGGTGCTAACTTTGTGTTACATGCTATACAGAAACTGTCATAGATCATCTCTGTCCCCAAAATAACAAGCTTACAAAATATGTTTGAAGTTCTCTAGTTATATCAAGGTAAGGGAGAGATTCAGAAGCAGGCAAGTTTCTGTGCCACCAGTTACCTACTATGCCCAGAACTCAGAGTATTTAGCCAAGAACAAGCAAACTATATTCTCTTCCTAACTGATGAATTTTGGAAAAATATCTTCTCCTCATTCTCAAACAAGAACATATTTGAAATGAATTCTAAATGATAAATACATGTCTTGTGAACTTGCAGGTTACTGATCCAATGAACATCTCTGAGCCAGATTCCAGCTTTGCTTTCATAAGAGAATTTATACTCCTAGGTTTTTCTTATGAGTGGAAGATTCAGAGCCTCCTCTTCTCACTCTGCCTTACAATATATGCTCTGACCATAACAGGGAATGGGGCCATTATTTGTGCTTTATGGTGTGACCAGCGACTCCACATCCCTATGTACATATTCCTGGGGAATTTCTCCTTTCTAGAGATCTGGTATGTCTCTTCTACAGTCCCCAAGATGTTGGTCAACTTCCTCTCCGATAAAAAGACCATCTCCTTTGTTGGATGTTTCCTACAATTTTATTTCTTTTTTTCCTTGGGAACGACTGAATGCTTACTTCTGGCTGTCATGGCTTTTGATCGGTACCTTGCTATCTGCCGTCCCTTGCACTACCCTAATATCATGACTGGCCATCTCTGTACCAAACTGGTCCTTATCTGCTGGGTCTGTGGATTTCTGTGGTTCCTGATCCCCATTGTTCTCATTTCTCAGATGCCCTTCTGTGGACCAAACATCATTGACCATGTTGTATGTGACCCAGGGCCACTGTTCGCATTGACATGTGTCTCTGCCCCCAAAACCCAATTGCTTTGCTACAGTCTAAGCTCAATAGTTATCTTTGGTAATTTCCTCTTCATCCTTGGGTCCTATACTCTCGTACTAACAGCTGTGTTGCATATG
Organism: Cephalophus harveyi; assembly: GCA_006410635.1. Taxonomy (NCBI): domain Eukaryota; kingdom Metazoa; phylum Chordata; class Mammalia; order Artiodactyla; family Bovidae; genus Cephalophus; species Cephalophus harveyi. The sequence continues at coordinate 20,940 of SJYT01001934.1, forward strand.
CCTTCAGCTACTGGGAGACAGAAAGCCTTCTCCACCTGTGCGTCTCATCTGGCTGTAGTATCCCTGTTCTATGGCTCTCTGATGGTCATGTATGTGAGTCCAGGACTTGGACATTCTGCTGGGATGCAGAAAGTTGCAACTTTGTTCTATGCTATGGTGACCCCACTCTTCAATCCCTTTATCTATAGCTTCCGGAATAAGGAGATAAAAGCAGCCTTGAGGAAACTTCTTGGGAGTGTCAACATAATGTAAGACATACTAGATGATTCATCCAGTGTCAGGTCAGTATAGTCTAACATAAAGCAATCAGAATTATATTGTTATCTAAGCTTCAAATATGGGTGATATTAACTTATATCAGCCTGTGAAATAAAACATTTATGAGGCCACTTATAATCATAAAATGCAGAGATTTTATAGATAAATGGTAGTGTTGGGTTCCTCCTTGGCATTTAGCCTCTATGATAAGTAAGAAATGTACACCACACAGAGGTGTTTTTTGACTAATATGACTCATCTGTGGTCAAAATTCCTATCTTCTATTTGATAATTTAGGTTAATAGTTCTGGGATCAATAAAATTATAATTATGTCATTTTGCTTGTTTAGTTAGCTAGTTGTAAAGTAAAAAAGGAATCATTAATATATTATTTTCCAAGTATAGTTCTTATCATATTTGACTATATTATCTTTGTGATGTGATCATTCTTAGTAAATAAACCCTTTGAAGCAATTATCCAAAATTTCTGTAGAGAACGTACAGTCACCTATATATGCTACTTTATCTAAAATGGATAACCAACAAGGACCTACTGTATAGCACATGGAACTCTGCTCAATGTTACGTGGCAGCCTGAATAGGAGGGGCGTTTAAGGGAGAATGGATACATGTATACATATGGCTGTGTCCTTTCTCTGTCCACCTAAAACTATCACATTGTTAATCAGCTATGTGTGCACATGTGCTAGGTCGCTTCAGTCATGTCAGACTCTGCCACTCTATGGACTGTAGCCCACCAGATTCCTCTGTCCTTGGAATTCTCCAGGCAAGAATACTGGAGTGGGTTGCCAATGCCCTCCTCCAGCAGTTCTTCCCAAGCCAGGGACTAAACCCATATCTCTTACATCTCCTGCATTGGCAGACGGTTTCCTTACCACTAGCAATATATGCCAGTACAAATTAAAAAAAAAAAATTCATTCTGTTAAACAGTAATGGTCAATGCTAGCCTAATGACATCCAGACAAAGGTTGTTTCCTTTACATGTTACCCCTTTCTGAAGCCGTAAAGGGCAGGTTCTAATGCTTACATAGCAGCATCAATCAAAGTATTCAGAAATGCAGTATTCTGAATACTAAAAGTGTCACCAAAAATTTGATTTTTCCTGTAATGGGGTTTTAGGTAACAGAACATCTCCACCTAGAAACTGGAGAGAGAAATGGTCTTGGGAATATACTACTTAAAGTCAAATAAATGAGTGACAATTCAAGGTTATTTGTTACTAAAACAGTGTTAAAATAACATTGAGGGACAATTTTAAAGAAAAGCATCCAGAATTCAATCCCTGAAATAAAGCTATTTTCATTTGTATATATGCTTCATTTAATATAATATCAAATTTGTTCCATATTATGACAAGTCTTTATATTTTTAGAAACTATAATATTCCATTCAAATATGTGTCATGGATTGTAAATTTTTACGTAATGAAGTGACTATTCTCTAGAAGGAAAACTGTTCTTCCAATTCCCTTGTAGCTGACTTGTGAAGGATATAAAGGAATTTTCAGAATGTAGATTAAGAAAAAAATATATGTTACCACTAAATAATAATGACTGCTTACAGAATTAGTACTCAGGGAATCAGACTCCTGTTCCATCCACTACCAATCCTTTCCTTTAATATTATTTTCATTATTTTATTGTAAAAAATAGTACTTTAATAAAACCTTTATAAAGATTTGCCATGGAGATACATTGCAAACTTAATTTAGGACTCATTACTTAACCTCAAAAAAACTGCCCCAGAAAATCCAGGATGTAAGAATATTTTGTTTATGTAACAATTTTCCCTGTTTTATTCCTGGGAAAGAGATGATGACTCAGTTCAAAACATAGGAATGCATTTGTGAGTTTTGAAGTGGGCATTCCAGGTAAGAAAATTATTTGTTTTTGATGTAAGGAGTGCTCAAGCTCCTTAATCATTCTTACTTATCACAACTCTGCCATGTAATCTCTTGCTTCTCTAGTCCATTGAGATGCTTTCTAACTCTATGCCTTTTTCCAGGCTACATGACTTTTAAATTTCCTGAAACCAAGTAAGAAATGGGCTCAAGAAGAAG